>PITA01021161.1:0-33310 GCA_004023965.1 Spilogale gracilis | reverse complement strand
AAGTCAAGTATCGCATGGTTTCACTTACTTGCGGTGCATGAGGGGTAAACTGGAGGACAGTGGGAGAAGGAAAGTAAATGGGAACTAGGGTAATCTAGGGAGGGAAATGAAACAACAGAGACTTTGGACACAGAAACAAACTGAGGGACTTGGAGGGAGGGGGGGTAGAGGGATGGGAGAGCCTGGTGGTGGGTACTGGGGACACCTAAAGCATGGAGCACTGGGTGTGGGGAATGGGGAATGAATCTTGGAACACTGGAAAAAAAAATTTTTTTTAGTAACAATAAAAAAATAAATAAATAAATAAAAGTCTCAAGTGTAAATCATTTCTCCTTTGAATTTGCTCTGATGAGGAAAATATACCTACTGAATTTTGTTAAAATAACTTTCATGGTAACCAGCTATAATGATACCTCTCTAGAAATTTAATGCCATATGCTTGTGCAGAAATCATACATAGAAATAACATACTTATAGAGAATAATATTAAAAATATTTTTAATTCATCTACACATCAATTTTCCCTAGAAAACAAATAAGTGAAAATATCTGCAATTTTTTTTTTACTAGAAGTGTTTTGGAAAAATCTTTATCATACCCTCTCTTCCAATAAGAAAAGACTCTTTAAAAAGCAATAGTTTAGAGGCAAAGAATTAAAAATTAAAGTATATCTGAAGGCATGACAATACCTTTCTGTGGCAAACAATTTGATCTCTTGGTACTGGGAGGTTCACAAACAAACAATTAAAATACTCATTGTAATATACAATCAGTTTATTAAAAATCTACTTCAGGGATTTATTTTGCCCCTCAGGATTTGAAGTGAACTTTCCACTCTTCATTGTTATTCAGACTACCAGGCTTTGGGGGATAATCAGTTCATTAGCTGGGTTTAGGAAATGACCCTCATGTCACCTTCTTTGTTTGGTTTTGCAAAGGTCACTATGCAAATGTGCATGCTTTGCACCAAGATAAGCTCAGAGAAATGGCTGAAATCTGACATGTCTTATGGCTCTGTGACAAGTTCTGACCCTTCTTTCCCAGAAAGACCTAATCTAGAAAGGTACATACTAGGAGGGTACAAATAATGTAAAAAGAGCAGGTGGAGTTGCACCTAAAAAATAAATATAGATAGAAATCACAGGGCTTTTTTTTATATTAATAACATGATATTATAAATCACAATTTAATACAAGAAAATACACTTAAAGTATCACTATCTGTACAGTTTTTTCATAAATATTCAAAACATGACCCATTTATCTTAGCCCACAAGACAAATTGAACTGAAGTAATCTCTTTGTTGTAAGAAACCATAACCTATTATATGGCTTTGCAGCTGAGGAGAGCAGATGAACAGATGAAAACAGCACGATGAAAACAGAAACTATATGTTCATTTTGAACTAGTGATATCATTGTTTTGATCTATAATGGCAATGTAAAATGAAGTTATTGCAGTCATTTAAAAAATTCAGGCCTTTAAACCTCAAATCACTACTTTCATCCAAAATTACCTTTAGAGAGTAAGTATGTACACTTTTGTCTACATTATCAATAAAATTCGACAATATGTCTTTTAATTTATGAAGTATAAAAGTGTATCAAAATAATTGTCTTGATGATTAACAACAGCAACAACAAAATAATAATATGCTTACATCAGAATTGATCAAGTAAGTTCAGAAGTAGCCAAAACATGAAGAAACAAATGAATCCAATTAAAGCATAAAATGAATGATTGGAACAATTTTTTAAGAAGCTATTTTACTGTCAGGGGGCCTGGATGGCTCAGTTGGTTAAGGCTCCAAACTTGCTTTCAGCTCAGAGCATGATTTTAGGCTTTGTGGGATTTAGCCCCACTGTCTTAGGTTCCCTGCTCAGTGGGAAGTCTGCTTAGAAATTCTCTCCCTCTGCCCATCCCCCTTACTCTCTCTCCCTCACAAATAATCTTTTTTTTAAAAAAGTGACATACTATCTCCATGCTACTTTCTTTTTAACTCCTAAAACTTCTGGAAAATGAAACAAGGGAAGAGGGAGAGGGGGAGTATAAGATTTTTTAAAATTATTGGGATAACTTTTAGATATTCAAAATATTATAAAGAATATTATTATAAAATCCATGTATCTATCCTCAGTCCAGTTTGAGAAATAAAACTTTGTGATAATAAAAACCCCTCCTCCCTAATCACATCCTCTTCCTTACCACTTCCACTTTAAATCAATCAATATGCTGCATTTTGCATATATTATTCAATTGTTGGATTATTAAAGCTTGTCTTACTCTATGTTTAATTATGTTAACCATGAACATTTTAAACTAATAACTGAAATTATAAACACATATAACTCTTTTTCTAGGTGAAATATTTCTCTAACAAATTGACTAGACCATGTATGTGTTTAATTTCAGAGTATTATGTAAACAAACATAATAATAAATAAAGGTTAAGTTTCCATCTATAAATTCTATAGAAGTTTGCTGATTGTTGTAATATGAAAATTCCATGTGGGTAATTTTCAGCAGAGTGATGGCGATTAATTGAGAGATATCAATGGATACAAGCAAATGACACAAGTATTTTTTATTTTCTTAATTGAGATAAAATTGACATAAAATACCTTATTATTTTATGGTGTACATCATCATAGTGATTTGATATTTTTATATATTATGAAATTATTCCCATGATAAGTTTACTTACTATCTGTCATCATATAAAGTTATTATAATATTATTGACAATGTCCCCTATGTGGTGCATTACATCCCTGTGACTTATTTATCTTATAACTGGAAGTTTATACCTCTTAATCACATTCCTCTATTTTGCCTGCCCTCTATCACCCTATCCCCCAACCAACAGTGTGTTTCCTGTATCTGAGTCTCCTACTGTTTTGTTTTGTTCATTTTGCAGTAGACAAGCATTTAATGTTTTGAAAGAAAAAGGTCATACTTGGGGTGCCTGGGTGGTTTAGCATGCAACTCTTGATTTCCACTCAGGTTATGATCTCAGGATCCTGGGATGAAGCCCTGCGTTGGGCTCTACACACAGCAGGGAGTCTGCTTGAGATTTTCTCTCTTTCTCCCTCTGCCCTTCCCCTCACTCTCTTTCAAATAAAAGTAAATAAATGCATGCATACATACATACAGACATACATACATACATAAATGAAAGAGAGAGAAGAAAGGAAGGAAGGAAGGAAGGAAGAAGGAAGGAAGGAAGGAGAAAAAAAGAGTCATACTCTCTTTCTTAGGAAAAGAATCCTTTGCTTTTAAGTCCTGGCAGAGCACCCGTGACACAACTAGACCTAGTGAAGACCTCTTCAGACATTCTGTCTGCTCTTTTTTTCTAATACTCTCTGGATCCCTCCTGACCAGTTTTGAGACTCCCTTTGCCTTTTGTTCCAGGGATAAGGACCTAGGAAAAGCTTTGGCATATTCCTCAATGTTTTGAACTGAGTGAATGCAAGATCAATTTCTCAGGGTCAGTTACTAAGAGCACATCTCTCTATTGCTCCCCTGCCTGATATACATTTCTTTTTCTTTTTTTTTTTTTTTAAGATTTTATTTATTTATTTGACAGAGAGAAACACAGTGAGAGAGGGAACACAAACAGAGGGACTGAGAGAGGGAGAAGTAGGCTTCCCGCCAAGCAGGAATCCTGATATGGGGGACTTGATCCTGGGTCTCCAGGATCATGACCTGAGCCGAAAGCAGCTGCTTAACCAACTGAGCCACCCAGGCGCCCCATGATATACATTTCTGTTAGGTACTATTTGTGATTTAACAATTACACATCCTGATAGCTGTCAATAAAATCTTTAGGTAAAATGAAAGCTCAACCAAATGAAGGAAAGATACTATGCCAAGTATCATGCAGCAACCAACTCATATTCCATTTTGAAGATCAAATTCAAGTGGCACCTGTTGGTGATGTTTTCTTGATCCACCTAAGAAGATGTTTTCTTGATCCACCTAGTAAGACTTAGTTTCCTATCTCTATAGTATATTGTTAAAATAACACCATATTGTGCTAATTTATTTTTTCCTCCATATGACGATGTAAGAGAGAAAATGACTTTGAATTTCAGTCCATAAGGCAACATTTGACATACAGAAACTCATGAAATAACAAAAGAGGAGGATATTGGAGGAGAGGAGTTGGAGGGAGAGAGAGGGAAAGGGAGGAAGGAAGGAAATACAAAAGGAAGATTTGCTTAAGACAGCTCTACTTTGCAATGATGAGATTTTCCTAGGTATGCTACTATGTCTTTGGACTTCCTCCACATAGTAATTGTCAAAGCAGTCCAAATTAATGTCAAAGTATATGACAGAGGCTGATAATTGGGTATCAATATCCACTCTGTTCTTCTTTCTTTAGTAATAGAAATTCTAATTTTAGAAGGCTTATACTAAAGCTTCGAGCTCTTAGTCTGTCCTGCAGCTAAGTGTGGTCATATAATTAAGTTCTTATCCATGAGGGAGGAGAGCAAGTAATATGAGTAATTTCCTGGTCAGTTTTAAAGATTTCTTTATTTTGAAAGAGCGAGCGAGAGATTGCATGAGTGGAGGGAGGGGCAGAGGGAGAAGGAAAGAGAATCTCATGCAGACTCCCCACTGAGCACAGAGCCTTACATGCCCTTCAGTCTCAGGACCTAGAGATCATGACCTGAGCTGAAATCAAGAGTTGATTGCTCAACGAACTGAACCACCACCCAGGCATCCCCTGGTCACAGTTTTAAAATGAAACTGTGTCCTCCACTGTTTCTTTCTCTCTCTCCTGCTAATATTGCTAGAAACTACAAAGTGGAAGTTGCATATTAATGATGGTAGAATAAGAAAGAAACTAGACCCCCCAAACTGCAACTACAAAACCTCTCCACACTGCTTAAGTTTGGACAATTATGGAGAAAGAAATTCATTTCTATCATATATAGCACTTATTTGGTCTTTACCTTAGGAGCCAACCAATTCTGTACCCTTATTGATACATAGTTTAATATATATTTAAAACACACGAATACATATGCACGATTCTTTTTTGTTCTAGTGTTAGGGCATCAACATTACAATAGAGATATAGTCATAAGCAAGTTTAGGTGTAACTACTGTTATTACAGGTAAATATTCCAGAAGGTGCAATAGAACAGAGAAATAATTTTTTTGTTTCATCTTAGTATCACAAAACTAGAGAAATAAGAAAAGTTGTTAATTAAATCAGACCCCCTGAGATAAGCATTCTAAAAACTTTGTACACTACATTTAAAATTGGAGTTATCTGATTAAAAGCATTCATAATTAATCCTAAATAAAAATTAATAAGATTCTGTGGTTTTGTTTTTATCAACCTCTCCTATACAAAATTGAATTGGTGCTATGGGATTGTTTCATTCACAGATTTGGCCACACAGACCATTAAGATGCATCATATTGTCAGCAATTTTGCCCTGTCAGTAGCAGCTGTATGATTTCATTGAGGGTAGTGCCATGTTAATAGTCCCACATGTGTGAAAATTTGCATGAAATAAGCAGTCATTAGCAATTATGATTTGCCAGGAAACAATTCTTTAAACCTTTCTCAAAGCCGATGACAGATGTATATTTTCTGATTTTAGGATCTAATTTACTATAGCACTGGGCAGCAACATAAGGAACACATATTGCATATCTTACAAATCAGTTCACCTAAGCATACTAAAGACACAGCATACCAAGAGAATAAATGCAACAAATAAATTGGATGTTCTTATTCAACAAGTGTGAAAATGATAACTCTCTGTTGTTCCCAAGGCTGAAAGAAGACTATATATAGAGAGAGAGAAAGAAAGAGCATCTAAATGTTTGAGTTCTTTATTCATAAATAAGAAGACCCAGGGGGCACTCTATAAAACTTAAATCATTAAGTCTACCTGCCTGGTAACATCATCAACAAAATATTCTATATTTATCACAGACAACATATCCAAACCGTATTCATTTTCAGATAAACATGAGCTCAGGAAAAGTAATGACTTTGAAAGGCTAAGACTTAAATCTGTTCTTTTTCTACAACAGGATTGAGAATGCCTTTGGGGACTGCTGGTAGGGTTTGTTTCCTTTCATGGTTAAGAAAGTCCAAGTAATCCTTTCTGATTATATGTCAGGAGTGAAAGTAGCATAATCAGATAGTACAGTTAAGAAAAAATTTTTTTTTCTACGGGGGAGAGGGTTAAATAAAAAAGGGGAAAAGGAGATTCACTAGTTTTAGAACAGGTTAGCATGACATAATGCTGTTGCTGATTCTGCAAGAAAAATCTTAATTTTTCAATTCTTCTATTATGTACAAAGTGAAGGTAATACAAACAGTGTGAATATTCCTCCTTTCATTATTGAGAAGATTAGACAATAATAATAATTTTCAGATTTTCTTTTAATGTAAAGATTTTTAAAGAGATGAGGAAAAAAAGGAATAATTTTCTGGTATCTACTGTAACTTATTGGCATGGATTTTACTTGGAAGTAATCTGCATAGTGAATTTCAATTAGGAGCTATTTTAAACAAATCCTGTTCCATGACCAACATACTTTAACCCTAGTGTTTCACTAACATATGTAACTGAAAAAGCTGCTCATGTAAAGAGTATTCTGACACAACCACACATTGTTACCTTGGGGCTGGCCAAAAGAGGCTGAAAGTTTCTAAGTAACAGAAATAGCTTCCTTCTCTTATCTATTTATGCTAAAGCAATGAGTAATTCTTCATAGTGCTAGAGAAGGACAGAACAAGACTCTAGCAGATTCTCGGTCTGGTCTATATGGACAAAGGCACTGAATTTAGTTCTGTTTTACAGTTCTGGTAGAGGTTACAAAAATTCATGGATATTCAGTGTGCTAGTCAAAATCACGGCCCTCCCAAGATTTCTACATTTCATCCTTGGGATCTGTGAATGTTACCTTACATGGTAACAGGGACTTTGTGGATGCAGTTAAGGATTTTGAGATGGGGAGATTATCATGAATTATCTGAGTGGGACCAATAAAATAACACAGTCCTTATAAGAGTGAGGTGAAAGGATCAAAACCAAAGAGAGGAGTTATGATGATGATAGTGGAAGAAGAGACCTTGAGTTAAGGCATGCAGGTGGCTTCCAGAAACTGGAAAAGACAAATTGTTCCTTAGAACCTCCAGAAGGATCATTGCTCCATGGACCTCTTGATTTTAACCTATAGGATCCATTTAAGACTTTTGGCATCCAGAACTATAAAATAAATTTGTTATTTCTTCTACTGAGTTTGTGGTAGTTTGTTACAATGGAAATAGGAAATTACTATAGTATATAAAAGAAGAGAAGGAAGATCTTATTTGGTTTTTGCTTAAGAAGGAAACATGTTGAGCGCCTCGGTGGCTCAGTGGGTTAAAGCCTCTGCCTTCAGCTCAGGTCCAGGGATCCAGGCCCGCATCAGGGTCTCTGCTCCGCAGGGAGCCTGCTTCCTCCTCTCTTTGCCTGCCTCTCTGCCTGCTTATGATCTCTCTCTCTGTCAAATAGATAAATAAATAAACCTTTAAAAAAGAAAAGAAAAGAAAAGAAAGAAACATGTTTTTACTCTCCTAAGGACCAAGAGTCATGAAACTTTCATGTTTTGTAGACAATGCCTGGTTCTTTCCTACTGCCCTAACATAGGCTATTGCCCCTACATGGCTGACTTGCAGGAGTCCCAGAGAGTGCCTGTTGTATGCCCAACCTTCTCCAAACCAGCCTCCACTGCTGCAATTAGAGATACAAACCTGATCCTACCACTCTGTCTTGAAAATCCTTTGACATCTTCCCTAGAGCACTGACACACTTAGCACTCAGCACACATACTTAAGATTCCTCCTGAAAATCCTCTCTAGCTTCCTCTACTCTTTTCCTCTCCAGTTCTCAACACACACAAACTTCTCTCACTATCACTCTGTGTGTGTGTGTGTGTGTGTGTGTGTGTGTGTAAATTCTGATATAGAATACAGAATTAATTACTTGTAGAGTTATTTCCCTTTTTGGATTTATATTGTTTTGTAGTTTACTTCTATTTCTTCAAAATTAAGGTAAGTGTCATTTTCTCAAGGAAGCTTTGGTGCCTCATTATAATTATTATAATGTAAATCTCCATTTTTCTCTTCTCACTGAACCCTTTACACCATTATTATAAGACAACAGTTGTGGCTGCAACAAGGCATAATGTGTTTCTTTTTCACAATTAATTCTGTGATAGTCATGATGGAGTCTTTCTCAATTCTCAATTTCATATTGGGCCAGCTCCCACAGTGTTAATATTCTATATGATCAACAAGTGTTGAACAAATGAATGAGAGTGGTTGCAACCATGAAGAGGGTGCTGGTCTTTGAGAGTAGTAATTATTCTTGAGAATTTCAGTTGTTTTTGTTTTGTTTTGTTTTGTTTTCTCAGTAAAATGATGGTTAGAACCATTCTTAATCTCTCCTTTAAACCTCCTTGTAATAAATAGCCCACTTTCCAAGATAGTTTATGGGAGAAAATTTAGATCATGGCTCCCCACCAGTTATTTTCTGTCTCTATATTGTAGTTTTCTTATAAAGAAATGAATGAATGGTACCTTAACATTGAATTCTTCACTCATCAGCAATAGGTACCATTCATTCATTTCTTTATAAGAAAGCTACATAAAGCTTTAGGGAAAGCCCACCAACAAATGGAAATGATCAAATGCATCACTGTAAGTGTAAATGACTAGAAAATATGAATCAGACATGTGGTCAGAACAGACTGTGCTAATCCAGAAAACAATTCTGGAAGAGATTCATTATCAGGGAGTCATTGAAAAATACATTGGAACCAGTTTTATGCAAAAAGAGGTGGAAAAGGAGTTGGGGAATTATATAAATACACATTCTTGAGTTGCAAAGTTCCTAGAAACTTACTGGTGTTTAGACTGGAGGATGTGAGAGGAGAACCTGAGATAAATGGACCCATTTCTTGCTTAGCACTATACATTAAAAACTTAACTGCACTTTGTGACATTATTTTATTCTGGATAAAAATAAAATTATTATTTCTTAGTGATGAAAGATCAGTTTGTCTTTCTTAAAAGACAAAATTTGTTGCTCTCTCCACAACACTGGTGCGGGGGAAGGATAACTGGACCAGCCTGTTATCCTCCGGGGGCTGAGTGAGATGGTAAGTGTCCATGGCCCGGCCACCCCCCTGAAACCAGGAAAGAAACCACACAGAGCCAGGAGTTGAGTCAGCCGTGAAGGTGCAGCAATCTCAGCTTTATTGTAGCAGAGACACAGTTATATAGAGAGGAAAGGAAGGCTAAAAGAAGTAGGAGGGGCCAATAGGAGCTCATTAGTGGCTATCACTAAGGCCTTAGGCAGATTTCAGACCCGACTGCTGGGTGGGGCTAAATTCGCCAGTCTGCCCCTGGGCTAAGAGCCAAGGGCGGGAAGATTCAGCTAGGTCCAGAGAAGCCCAAGAGGCCACCCCAGCTGACTTCCACTAATGGCCATAAACTAGCGGGCGCCAGGAGGTCCCAACAAAAATTAGCCTAGTAACACGATAAAGTACCTCCATACGTTACTGCTCTTCCATTCCTGATTTTAAAAACAAAGATCTTCCTGCTTACACAAATAGGCTATGGAAAGTGGTATAATCAAACTCTTAGTTTTACTCTTTATGGATAATTGCAACTTCTCTGTTTGGAGAGAAGTAGATAATGTTACCTTTATCCGAATGTGTATTCATTCCATTTCAAATTTGTTGTAGTTGGAAAATAAAGACTGGGAAAATTCCCTTAATGTCTATAGTGGGATCATTCCTATCAACCCACAAACGTGGTGAAATGTCTCCCATCTGAATAAAAACTCTCCCTCAATCACCACTCACTTCCAGCTCCCCACCAAGTGTATTTGCTCTATAAAAGGCAAATATTCTCAAAAAAAGTTTATTCTAATTAACTCTATTTTCTTTTTTTATTCTCCCATTGAGTCCCTTAATTTCAATGACTCCACTGAGAATTGAACGACAAAGCTGTCAACAACATCTATCTTGCTAAAGCCAATGTTCACTTATTAATCTCCATCAACAAAAATCACCACACCTTCCTTTTAGCAGTAACTTTTCTTCACTTCTAAAACATCAGAGACTCTTGTTTTTTCTCCACCTGTACTGACAGATATTCTTAAGTTTCATTTGCTGATTTTTTTTCCTCTTCCCAATCTCAAAATCTTGGGATATCTTGGAATATCTCAAGTTCTTGGAATAATGTATCAAAAGTCTGTCTTCGGCTTTTTTCTTTTCCTTACATGCACTCACAATTTATATGGTCTTATCTATTCCCATGGCTGTAAATCTTACATAATCTTATTTTGACTTCTTTCAGAATTCCATACTCATAACCACTGTCTTGGCCTATAATAAATCCTTACAATGTACTGGAAATCAGTTTTAGATTTTTTTGTAGTCATTAACTAATTTAATCCTTACACCAACCTTAGAAGGCAAGGTCTGTTATTATAATTATATTTAGTAGATCTAAAGAAGACACAAAAATGTTAGGCCACTTGTCCAGCTGATAAGTAATAGAGCAGTTAAACTCTAGAATTTCAATCTTAAGCATTACTCATAGAAGTCTCAAGTTTAACATGTTCAAAACTGAACTATTGAACTTTTTTTTTCTTCAAGACTGTCCCAATCCAGTTTTAACCCATTTCTTTAAAATACTCCAGGTTGATCATCTCTAACTCACTTTTTTCTCTCACAACCAACATTCGACCTATTAGTCAAGCCTAGTCCTCTTGATTTTTTTTTAAATTTCCAATTTGACTTTAAACCGCCTTCACTGCTACTACTGTATTTTAAGCCATCACCATCTCTTTCTTGAATAATGTTTTGCCCTCACTCCTAACCTATATTCTAATCAGTCACCTTTTCATTTCAGCCCGCTGTCAGAATTCCCTTTAGAAATATCATAAAATGACATGCATCAGATTATATCACTTCTCAAAAAACCCCAATATCTTATGAGTCAATCTCATAGCATATAAGATACTACTTAACCTAGAAGCTGTTTATCTTGTTAACTCTCTTTTGTTCCAACCTTCTTGATGTTCCTCAAACATTTTTATGGTTAACATTTACCGTCATTTCACTTGTTGATTCCTTCAGTGGAAAACTACTCCTTTAGGCATTAAATTGATTAGTCCTTGGGTTGGGGGAAAGTTTGTAATAGACTTAAATTCCCTAGGAAAATACAGTTGGGAAAAGTTTATTCATTCATTGGCTCATTTATCCATTCAACAAGAGAATTAAATGTCTCATATATGTATTACTCTCTCTCTATATATATATATGCCAAGAATTATGAGTTATGAAAGCCTATAGTAATAAACAGGTCAGTTCTTAAAGACTATAACTTCTATGAGCAACACAGTTCCTCAGTCATAGGCAATTACTTTTTTTCTGGGTAAATAATAGAGATATTGATTTTGTAATTTTTGGTCAACTTAGGAAAAATGTTACAACAGGATGCAATAAAATGCCAGGGCATCCAACTGGCACCAATGGAAATGTTAAAGAATGTGAACACACCCCTGTGGACTGTTGGATAAAACTCTACTCACAGCTAACAATCAAGACTACTGGAATTGGGTGGCTGGGTGGCTCAGTCATTAAGCATCTCCCTATGGCTCATGTCATGACCCCGGAGTCTCGGGATCGAGCTCCACATCGGGGTCCCTGCTCGGCGGGAAGCCTGTTTCTTCCTCTCTCACTCCCCCTGCTTGTGTCACCTCTCTAGCTGTGTTTCTCTTTGTCAAATAAATAAAATCTTAAAAAAAAAAAAAAAGACTACTGGAAGAAAAGGTACAAGTACAGGAGAATATGATGGAGAAACATCCTCAAAGCACCAGTAAGCAGAGGGTAGTAGTGTCTGTATTATAGTATTTTTTTTAATTCAATGACCTCATTCTGTCCCCCAATAAATACACATGAATGTTTGAGGCTGCAGTTTTCATGTCTTAGAAACATTTTTGTTTTTGTTTTTATTTATTTTTTTTTAGAGAAAGAAGATAAGGAATAACTACCTAACAGAATCTTTTGATTGTAACTAGTGCTATGGTAATTCATATGGTAACTTATAGTCTTCCACATTTAGCCTATGCATTTATTAAGCAAGATTTTTCTTGCAGGAGCAGACAATAAGTCCAGGATTTGAATCCCCAGGAATTTTTTCAAAACTCTTCAGTTCAGTGCTCCTCTGTCCTGTTAGTCATTTATATCTATAACTATATCTATATCTATATCTATATCTGTATCTGTATCTGTATCTGTATCTGTATCTGTATCTGTATCTATATCTATATCTACATCTATATCATCTATATCATCTATATCTATATCATCTACATGTATACCTATATCTATATCATCTATATCTATATCTATATCATCTACATGTATACCTATATCTATATCATCTATATCTATATCATCTATGTTTATATCTATATTTATGTCCATATCTATATGTGTCTATATCTATTAAGTTAGGTGACAGAAATAGCATATGATAGAGATGGTCAAATTTGAGACTAGATAATAGTAAAGAATGGTTGAACATAAGGAGCAAAAAGAGAGAACGTTTTATTTGCAAACAGATACTTAGGAATCTAAAACATTGGTCTCCTGGGCACACTTAGACACTCTCAGAGCTCTCCAGGGGATACAACACACAGCTAAAGAAATACTGATTTGATTAACATGTGGTTTGAAGGCCAATAGCAGCAACAGAGGCAGCAGCCACAGTAAGCATTTATTGACTGCTGCTATGCACTACACATTGTGTTAGGTTCCAAGGAGATACAAATAAATATGAAATATGGTCATTGATATCCCAATATAGCCATAGATTGCACAATTTGTTAGGATACTTGCAGTAATGGAGCTCCATCATTTGTAGTGTTGTGGTTAAGTATATATAGATTAAGTGATGCTATAGAAAAGTATATAAAGCTTTTTCTTCCCTGAAGAGAGTTGGACTTAACCAAAGAAAAAGAAGTCACATTCCTCATTTGGAAAATATATCTAATTAGTGAGAACCACAATAAGTTTTGGTTCCTATGAAATGTGTTAGGTACTGTAATATAGTCTATTCATTCCATGTGGCAGCTGACTGAGAGGCATGTGTGACCTTACCTGAGACCAGAGGACCTGCTTAGCATAACCTACTGAGAAGAAGTTTGTTGTGCAATAAAAGCAAGCTGACACACAAAGTAGAGCTCAGAAAACATTATGAGTCTTCCATATTTAGATAATTGAGTCAAGAGTGCCACTGTGGTATCAGAGGGAGAAAAGATAAAGATACAAGAACAAAAAGTTGACATATACCCATATATAAAAAAAGTAAAAAGGAAAAGGAAAGGTGGCACATAGGATAAGAAGTCAGCAGCATCTTTCTAATACATTTTGATTTTATTTAGTATGTTCTTTGCAAAGATCCAAACACATTTCTTCTTCTGATAACCCTACTACAACATTTATCTGAGGAACTGCCCTTTCCCTACCAGAATGTCATTTGACTCAGGTTCCTAGGGTGGCAAGCATGGCTAGTGAGTTGAGAACCACCACATTCCCCTGGATTCCAATTGATTAAGGAAAGATGGACGGCAAATGATTCAATTACCAGGAAAAGAATTACTTTTTTGAACCCTTGGGTAATTATAATTTTATAGTATTACTGCCATTTTACCACAGCCAAGGAAATTTCTTTCTTCCTTTTTGCTTTCTTTCTTTCTTTCTTTCTTTCTTTCTTTCTTTCTTTCTTTCTTTCTTTCTTTCCTTCTTTTTTTATTTATTTCTTTCTTTCCTCTCTCTCTCTCCCTTTCTTTCTTTCTTTTTTCTTTCTTCTTTCTTTTTTGCCAAGGAAATTTCTTATGAATTCCTTTTTCCTAAACCAATATTCTCTTTATCCCACATAAAATAATTTAAAAACTCAGATCTGTGTCATCATTTTAGTTAATTATTATTTTCAAAGAACATACTTTGGAAACTTGAAAAGAGACCAAATGCAACTGGGGGAGGTTGTGCACTAAAAAAAGTAAAAAATACAACCTTGTATAATATATTGATAAAATTAGCAATAACATCCAGGGGACCCAAGGTCAGTAAAATGTGAATCACTCTAAATCTGGGAGATGCTTCTTAAAAAAAATAAAAGATTGATTTATTTGTTGAAAGGGAGAGAGAGTGTGAGCTGGGGATCCGGGGGGAGGAGTAGATGGGAAGGGCACAAACAGACTCCCTGCAACATGAGACTCAATCCCAGGACACTGACATCATGACCTGAGCCAAAATCAGGAGTCAGGAGCTGAATACTTAACTAACTGAGCCTCTCAAGCCCTCCTCCCCAGATGCTTCTTAAGCCTCCTTAGAGTATAAGACTATGTTTTGTTTTATTTTATTTTTGTGTCCCATATTTTAGTAATGATGGGTCATTTTCTGGCTTTAAGGTTACAATGCTTGTTAAAGAGTTTCTTTTGGGGATCAATATTACACAGACTTTTGACTTAAAAATGGGTATTCTTTTATCACAGTAGAGTATTCACCAGGTGTTCTCTCTGTGCGCATGTGCTCTAGTGAGGCTGGTTTACTAGCAATGAACAAGCAGAGACCTATGCCCCTGACAAACCTGGAAGCACAAGTCATAGCCTACCACTGCCAGACTCAAGCTAATACTTGCAGGAAATAAACTTTCATATTTCCAACATGCAGAGTTAACTATTACTTTTCCAAACCCAGAGGTCATCTTCACTTTGTCTCATCTATTGGCATTGCTATACATGCTTCTTGAAAGAAACCAAGTCATGTACTTATTATCCATAGTAGGAATATCCTTTTGACTGTGAGGATCCAACCCAAAGTGATTTATAGTTCAGGAGGCTGCCCTTTAAAAAGAGTGACAATTTTCAAGACTTTTCCCCAACATGTACACATTATTAGCAAGGATTTGTACCCTCAAGGAATTCAAGTTTCTACTCCACAGCCCCCATGTTAAAAGGTAATTTAAAAATAAAGCGTATTAGAGGAATATAGGTCCTTAAACTCATCTAACAGAACAGTTTTCACAAACTGAATCCTTTAAATTGTAGCTACAAGCTGGATGACGTTCGTGTTTAAGGCAACAGAGAATATTCAAAAAGGGATCAAGAATAAGTGAGGCAAAATAATACTCTTTCTGTTTTCCAGCTGGCAAGAATTGAAGGGAATAAAGCCATAATATTCTAATGATAGAGAAAGAAAAGAAAGAAGCCAAATCGTTCAGGAAGAATTGCCATATGGCTAGAGCTGAAAACAAATGTGGGCGTGACTTACACATTAGGCAGTTACAGGAGCCCTGCCATCCATAATTGCGGTCACCGGGCCTGAGGTCTGTCAATTCCGTTCCAAATCCTTCTTCTTTTGAGTTTCTCCTTTCAAGAAGTATTTATTATTTTCTTGGAACAGAGTTAATGAGAGTCAAAAGAAGTTATTTATATATAAACAGTTAAAGTTGGCATCGCCTACTTTTAGATTGTAATTTGCAGCCAAGTGAGCTACATTCTAACAGCTGTATTTTACCATTTTTAATAAATCTGTGCTCTTAAAATAACAAAGTATTCTAGAACTACAAAAACTGATTCACTTTGATAATGTGCCCAAACTGAAGCAAATTCAAAGATTACCAATAACTCTATAATTAATTAAATCCACCTTTAAAATAAATTCAAGTTTGAAAATGAATCATTTTTTCCTGGGATTTGAAATTCAAACCTTTGGGATTCATTAAAAAAAAAGATACTTCCATTGTACTTTATCTGATGAAGTATCTTATTTTATATATAACTGTATATGTATATATCTAAAGCTGTTTTCCCCCCAAATAAAAGAATATTCATACAAAGAAATAAGCTTCTAATTTAACAAAATTCATTAGCTTGTTGTTTTTCTTTTTAAAATATTTTTTCAACTTTTTAAAATATTTTTTTAAATAATCTCTACACCCAATATGAGGTTTGAACTCAGAATCTCAAAATCAAGAATCACATGCCCTACTGACTGAGCCAGCCAGACACCCTCTTTTTAAAATAATTGTTCACTTTTCTTTGCAAAATATTTATTTTTATTTATTAATAAATGGTGCTGTAAGATATATTTATATAATATGTAATATATAATACATTATATATATACATATACACATATATAAGATGAGACATGATTTTTGTTGCTTATAATTATTAAAATTTTTTAAAGAAATCATGAAGGAAATGGTAGTTTTGGTTGCCTGGGAAAGCTCCCAAGCAAAATCAACATTTTCTTTTGTGTTTTATTTTGGAAGGTTGGGTAAGGTTGGATAGACAATCTCTTGAGGTTCCTGCCATCTCTACTGGTCAGAATACTTTTAACACATTTTCCCTAAAACAAATATTGCCTAGCAAGGAAGAAAACACATTTTAATAATGTAACGAACCAAAATTAAATGACCGTATAATAATAACAATGATAAAGACAATGGTTGTAGTGGAGGCTAACACTTACTGAATACTTATTATGTACCACTACTTTTCTAAATGTATTTCATGAAAAAAAAATCATTTAGACCTCACTCAGATGTTAGGGCATGGGTACTATTATTGTGATGATCTTACATTTGAGAAAATTGAGACATAGAAATTAAGTAACTCTGCCCAGATGATATGGCTAGTAAGTTTCAAAATCTGAAATCCAAGGCCCATGCTCTTAAGCACTGATGATGTGCCTTCTCCATGGTACTATAATAAATTTGCTAATTAAATAAGATGAGGATAGATGCTCTTCCAGTATTAACATAGCTTGACTTTATAGGAAAACAAACATGTTTAGCATTTATCATTCTTAGAATAACTTTTAGTTAAATTCAATATAATTGAATTTATGACAGCTTTAGAAAATAAAAAGAACGATAAAAGGGCAACATTTGCAGCTCTGAGTACCAATTTCTAATTTTCTTAAAAGATGTAGATAGACAAAAGAGAGAGAGAGAGAGAGAGAGAGAGAGAGAGAGAGAGAGAGAAAGTAGATAAGAATGTTGCATTCCCAGGAAAAATACACAGGCTTAGTTTTTTGTTTTTTGTGTTTTTTTTTAACCTTTCTGTATTTTGGGGAAACAATGTAAACCAAGAAAAACAAAGCCAGTACTAGTGGGGAAAAGGATGTTTTCCTTATGCAGGCTGTACACAGAAGTAAATTTTCACCTCCCAAAATATGACTCTTTGGAAAACTATCCAAAAAGCCATTGAATTTCTGCCAATGAATATCCCTTAACACTCTGGAATAAACAAGAGCATCTGGCACTACTCTGTGTGAGCTGTCACCTTTACTCTGCCTGTTCATAGACTTTCTGGAAAAGAAGGTCTTCCTTCCATCTGGTCACAGCAGCAGAGGAAGCAAAAAACACTGAAGCGCTTCCACTGAGAAGCTGAGACTAAATCCTACAAGAGTTTGTAATCTGAGGGGGGGAAAGAAAGCATTAGATTTTTCTCACAATGAATAATTCCTAGTCTATCCCCTAGAGGAGTGCTGGAGTGTCTCCAGAAGGTTACTAACAATTTTCTCACTTTTATATAGCTTCAGATTATACAAATTCACAAATTGTCAACCACTTGCAATTTTCTTCTAAGTAGTAACATAAAGACTTTTGAATTATTCTGAGGACTGCTAGGTAAACAGTTTTGTCGACTTTATTTGGGCCACTGAACCTTTAGCATTTTTCTTTAAAAAATGCTTTTAAATAAGTTAAAAATAAATAAATAAATAATAGATAAATAGATGATAGGTAGATGATAGATGATAGATAAATGATAGAGAGATAGAAGACACATGATGATAAATAGATGATAGATGATAGATGGTAGATAGATGATAGATAAGATGATAGATGATGATAGATAGATGATAGATAGATAGATAGATAGATAGATAGATGATAGATAGATAATAGATAGATGATAGATAAAATAGAGAAGAAGGAAAGGGAATGTTGGTAGAGAGTAATATAATTTTAACCTTAAAATTGAACTCAACTTTGGTGGTGGAAGCGATGTTTAAGAGGGATATTTAAGATTTTAAATCCTTAGTTGTTATTTCTGGGAATGGCATATTGAAAACATTTACTTCATCTGAGGGAATATAACTCCCATCTGGAGTTATGTGTTTGCTGACACAAAAACCTAACCATGTTTCCCAGAGTAATAGTCATATGTTAAGGGTCGTTTTTTTCTCTTCCATTTCTATCCACTTCCTTTACACCAAGCATTCTTAACTTTTGGCCTTTGGGCTTCCTGCCACTCTATGCAAAATCTGCATGAGTTGAGTGTGCACACTGTTTGTGTGTGTGTGTGTGTGTGTGTGTGTTCACTTCTCTGCAGGAAGTGGTCAAAGTCTTATGAGGCACCAAAGATTTTAAAAAATACTACTTTAGATTCTTTCCAATCACTTGCTCCTTTACCTGAAATAGAAAATTTCTTTCCTTGCACCACACCTAGAAAAAAACTTGTGTGGGCTCTGATAAAGGCTTCATGAAGAGAAAGATGTCAATAGTAAAGAGGACAGCGATGTTACAGTTACAGGCTCAAGAAATTCAAGTGTATTTGCTTTGACTAATGTCTAAGAGCTATTTGTGTGTGTGTGTGTGTGTGTGTGTGTGTGTGTGTGTGTGTGTGAAGTACTAGATTTCAGCTGAATTCTCATGATGATCAGTTCAATTTTGTAATGGTAATAAACCTAATGGAAAAAAAGCTGAGATGCCCTGGAAAGACCTTTGTATTATATTCTCAACATGTCAATAATATTATCTTCACAAAAGCAGAGAAACAGCCTTGGAAAAATAGAAGGAGGGAGCTAGCTATTCTCCTTCTACTTGATTTCCAGGAGCCATTCCTGTTAGCACTTTAAATCTCTCAATGTCAACAAATTAAGAAAATAATACACTCCAGGGAGTCAGGTGACAAGTTTTATTTTGGTACAAGCACTTTCACTAACTGGACGTATGATCTAGGATACGTCACTTGAGCTTCCTCTAGTTCTCATCTCACATGGAAAAAGGTGAGCAATTTTCTAATTTTTTAAAAAAGATTTTATTTATTTATTTGACAGAGAGAAACACAGACAGAGAGGTAATACAAGCAGGGAGGATTGAGAGAGGAAGAAGCAGGCTTCCTCCTCAGTGGGGCTCGATCCCGGGATTCTAGGATCATAACCTGAGCCAAAGGCAGACACTTAATTACTGAGCCATCCAACCACCCCAAGGAAAGCAATCTTTTAATAATTTTTCTAGTTATCTTATTTTATGATTTAATAATAACAGTCATGGTATCTTAATCATTATATTTTATAATTTTTAAAAAGCCCCATATTCATTAATGCATTTTATTCTTATAACCACTTTCATAAAATGGACAAGAGAATTAGAAATCTTTTTATTTTAAAGGTGTAAGTGTGATGTGTAAAGGGATTTTTGCCACGAGAACCAGATTAAGGTGTGAAAAGTAGAACTAGAACCTGAGGCTTGAACTTTCGCTCGAGGACCCATACCTTCTGACTCTTCTTTGACTTTCTAACCCTTTGATTTAAACCTTGTTATAATAAATAGGAGTTATGAACTTACTGCTTGCTTGTGTTTATATACATGTTGACAAGTTTATTTGCTCAAAATTCTTCTTAAATATTAAATATTTCTTTGGAGCCATTTTTCTTATTCATGAAGCATGTTCTTTAGATTTCATTAAGTGAAGGTCTAGTGTCTATAAATTCTCTTTGTTTATCTGAAATGTGTTTATTTCACCTTTGATGTTTTTTGAAATCTCAGTTCAATATCTCAATAAATTTTTAAAGCATATTTTTTACAACCCAGATGAAAACATAGACCCTTTCTCCTATCCCAGAAAACTTGCTCATACGTTCTGTAAGTCCTCCAAGGGTAAATCCTATTCTGTCTCTTAACACTGTAATTTTGATTATTTTTGAAATTTGTATTTATAGTAAGTACACTTTTGTCCTTGATTTCTTTCATTAAACATTATGTCTATGGAATTATCTATGTATTTCAGTGTAATAGCAATTTATCTCCATTCATTGTCATGTAGTAATTCCTTGTGTAAATACATCACAATTTTTACCTTCTGTTTTTGAGTTAATTTGGGTAGTTTCTAGTTTTAGATAATTAAAACTAATCTACTGTGAATATCCGTGTACTTTTTTTTGGTTAATAAATACACTTATTTATCTTGAATGTATGATATACATACAGGAGTGGAATTGTTATGTTACAGTTTACATGTAAGGAATATTTTGATTGAAAACATTTTCTAAATTGTTTCTACCAATAATTTCTACAATTCCACAGGAAATGTAAGACTTCCAATTGACCTACAGCTTTACCAAAAATTTGTATATTCAACCTTATTAATTTGAGCCTTTCTAGTGGATGAACAGTGGTATTTCATTGTGGGTTTAATTGATATTTCTCTGATGATTATTTCCATACCCTTATTGTCTTTTAGGTTATCTTTTTGAAGTGCCTGTCCAATCGTTGTACATTTAAAAATTGGATTGTTGACACTTTTATTGATTTTAAATAATTCTTCATATATTATGGTACAAATACCATATGTAAATATTGCGAATAGTTCCTGTATGACCTAACTCTTAATCTTTGTGAAAATATCTTCGGATATCCTGATATTTATCTTTCATTACCTTTCTCTCTTTAGTAATTTCTAATAGTGTGTTTACATTATCAATTGAGAATTCTTGTTATGATCTTATATATTTTTTTAATTCTAGAGGGTATTTTTTTTTGGTTTTGTTTTGTTTTCTTTTTCAAATGTATCTTGTATCTTAGTTTGCTCAGATTGTCATAACAAAACATCATAGACTGGATAGCTGAAATAATAGGAATGTATTTCTTTACAGTTCTGCAGGCTGGAAAGTCCAAGATAAGGTACCAACAGAGTTAAGTTTCTGGTAAGAATTCTCTTCCTAACTAGCATATGGCCTCCTTCTTTCCATGTCCTCCCATGGCCTTTCCTCTGTACATGTGATGGAGACATAAATCTCTCTCTTTCTCTCCTCATAAGGCCACCAATTCCATAGGATTAGTACCCCACCCTTGTAACCTCATTTAATCTTAATTACCTCCTAAGAACCCTCTCTCCAGATACCATCACCATGAGGGTTAGGAATTCAAACATATTTGAATTTAGGGACATAATTCAGTCTACACCACCTTATTAACTTTAAGTTTCTTGTTTTGTGCCCATTTTTGTCAGTTTCGGTTTGTTTTTCCTAAACATTCCATATATGTTGATTTTGCTTTCTACATTGGACATTGCAGTGTCTTAAGTCCTTGGGAATCTCAATCTATGTATAGATATTTTTTTCTACTGACTTTCAATCATGGAAGCTCTTTTCTGGTGTGTTTGGTGATCTTTGGTTATAAATTTGTATTTGAACATTTCTGTGGAAACCTTAGGAGCCTAATTTGGGAATGTTTTCGTCTGGAGAGGGTCTGTGTTTGTTTTCACCATCCAAGACCCTCCCTTACTGAAGACCATACCAGCTCACTTTCATTTTCCTTGCTTCACTTAGGAGTGTTAATGTCAGTACCACAACCTGCTGCTGTTACTGGTATGTGTCTCCACGAATACTATGCGTTTGAAGTGTGCTTACAATTCTGTGCTGCTGCTCAATTTTCGTTGTTGTTGCTAGCAGAGTAAAAGTTTCCAAAAATCTCCCTTTCTTTACTTTCTTTCAGTCTTTTATCTAAAATTAGGTTAATTTGTAGCAGGAACTCCCCTGAAATACAAGACTGGAACTCTATAGTACTGGAATGTGAAATTTAGGACTCCTTACTCCTAAGTATCCTGCAAGTTCTGGATGATGCTCATTTTATCTCATAAACCTAGAACCTCATGGTTGAAATCAAACTTGGGTAGGTGACAATATGTCCATTTAACTAAACAGTTTCCAGGTAATGCAAACACATATACCTAAAACACAATGGATGTGTTTGTTCTAATAGCTTCACTTTGAAGGAATATCTTGAAGACAAAGGTCAAAACTTGTACTAAAAGAAAAAGATTACATCTTCATAATAATGAAATTGATCACATAAAGAAAATTCATATCCAATAGATATGAGTGAATGGAAGCAAATGGGCTTATCAAAACTCTATTTGTTTATTGCACATATATTTTTTCAAAATTATGTAGTTATCTTGCCTATTGCAGACATTTTTCAGAAGGTCACAAAGAAGACTCTTTAAGAAACATAGTTCCTTGTCTGTGGTATATGGCCTTTCACATAGTTTGCTCATATGGGGATCATTGGTTTTCATGTACAATTTAGATTCAGGAATGGTATTAACTTACATAGAGAATGAAGTGTATAACCTTACCAGATTTTAAGGATTGAAATCATATTATTGTCATTTTAAAAAATCAAACAACAGTTTGCTAAGTAGTTATGTAATAACTGGAAGTGGTTAAGTGTGTTGCAAAAAATATTCTCTAACTTCAGGGGGAGGCTTGACACTAGGGTAAGTGGTAGAGGTTATGGCTACTGCTGTTAAGTAGTAATACAAATGCTATTAAGGTAGGTTTTTAAAGGCATATTTGGTATTTACAATGTAATTAATGTTGACTTGTCACTATATTTTCATTTCTATATTAAAAACTGAAAAGACAACTTAATGTATAAAGCAAAATTCCATTTATTTTTAAGAAAATATCTTAGCTGGGGGCGCCTGGGTGGCTCAGTTGGTTAAGCGACTGCCTTCGGCTCAGGTCATGATCCCAGAGACCCGGGATCCAGCCCCACATCGGGTTCCCTGCTGGGCGGGAGGCCTGCTTCTCCCTCTCTCACTCCCCCTGCTTGTGTTCCCTCTCTCGCTGTGCTTCTCTTTGTCAAATAAATAAATAAAATCTTTAAAAAAAAAAAAAAAAGAAAATACCTTAGCTGAAAATTGCAGAAATTGTTTTCCCCTAAAACGTAGAGAAAATCAATACGTTGACTTGGAGACCTTGACTGAATTTAGAGTCATTCTAGGAAAAGAATGCGTTTGAGGGGCACCTGGGTGGCTCAGTCGTTAAGCGTCTGCCCTTGGCTCAGGTCATTATCCCAGAGTCCCAGGATGGAGCCCCACATCAGGGTCCCTGCTCTGTGGGAAGCCTGCTTCTCCCTCTCTCACTCCCCTGCTTGGGTTCCTTCTCTTGCTGTGTTTCTCTCTGTCAAACAAATAAATTAAAAATCCTTAAAAAAAAAAAAATGCATTTGAATCAAATTCTATTTAAGCTTCCATTTTAGAAATGCTAACTTTTCATCTTGGAATAGTTTTTAATTTACAGAAAATTTGTAAGAGTGCTACTGAGAAAGACCATGTGCTCTTTATATAGAGCCCCTAGTTTTGAATATTTACCACATTGCTTTTCATCTTTTCTGTGTGTATATATACATATATAAACCTATGTACATACATTTTTTCTAAACACTCCTAATGATTGAACAGTTTTTCTATACATCAGAACCCTTAACACTTCAGTGTATATTTCCTAGGAAAAGGGTATTCTCATACATAAGCACAGTTATCAAATTTGGAAAATTTTACAGTGGCCTAACACCTTAAACAACCATCATATTCCATTGTCTATTGCCTCACATAAACCTATAGTTCACAGAAATGCAGCATTTCTGTTGCATTAGTCTCTTTAGTATGGAACAGATTCTCAGTCTTTCTTTGTCTTTTCGCTATGACATGTTTGAGAAATACAGGTTATTTTGTAGACTCTCTCTTAGTTCAGGACTGTGGGATATTTTCCTCATGTTTAGATTCAGATTATGCATCCTCAATTGTAGTACTATGTTAGTGATAGTGTGTTCTTTCCAGGACATCATTTCTGAGAAGCAATTAGTATATGTACCTCACTGGTGAAGTTGTTTGTATTCTTATTTTATAAGGCAGAGTTTGCGTATAATAGCATGAACACCCATGTTAGAGCACTGTTTGGCTAGTTATGACATTTATATATGTATATATATACATATACAAGTGCATATATGATGTGTAATCACACCAGAATTGAAGTAGAGGACATTTCCATCACCTCTAGAAGTTTCTTTTTTTTTTTTTAAAGATTTTATTTATATATTTGATATAGAGAGAGCATACGAGAAGGGAGAATGGCAGAGGGAGAGAAGCAGTTTCCCCACTGAGCAGGGAGCTGACACGGGGCTCCATTCCAGGACCCTGGGAGGCAGACACTTAACCAATAGGACCACCCAGGTGCCCCTCCATCACCTCAAAAACTTTCTTTGTGTTTCTTCCCTGTCAATTCCCCCCACCCCACCCCTCTTGTGCCTCTACTGGAAACTACTGATCTGCTTTTTGTCTCTATAAATTAGTATTGGCTATTTGAGGATTTTTCAAAAATAGAATTACACAGTATGTCATGTTTTGTGTCTGGCTGCCTTCATATAACCTCATGGTTTGAGATTCATCCATGTGTTTTATCATCAGTAATTCACTGTTTTTTAATGCTGAGTAGTATTATACTCTAGGAAATAATTTGTCTGTCCTTTTATCTATTGATGGATATTTGGCTTGTTTCTATTTCAGGATTTATAAATAAAGCTTGTAGCTTCTATAATCAGCATGTTTAAGTCTCTGTATGTTATTTTGAATGTATACCTAGGAGTAGAATGGCTGGGTCATATGGTTGTTGCATTTTAACTTTTTAAGGAATTACCAAGCTGTTTTCCAAAGTATCCATAAAAATTTATATTCCCATCAGTGGATAAAAGTTCCATTCACTCCTTATCTTTACCAATATTGCCAATATTTTGCATTATTACTATACATATTTTTAAAATTTTGGTTATTTTAACTGATATGTGTTGGTATTTTATTGTGGTTTTAATTTATATTTCCTTGATGACTAATGATGCTGAATATCTTTTCATGTGTTTATTGGCCATTTATATATCTAATTATGTGAAGTATCTAATCAAATACCTTCTTCATTTCTTAATTAGGCTGTGTGTTTTATTACTGAGTTGTAGGAGTACTTGATATTATCTGGATACAAATGCTTTGCCTAGGTATGTAATTTGCAAATATATTCTCTCAATTTTATTTTGCTGTTTCATTTTCTTTGAAGTTCATTTTGAAGAGCAGAAGTTTTTAATTTTCAAGAAGTTGAATGAATTACACTTTTTCTTTTTTAGGTTCTATTTTTATCTTAATTAAAAATCTTTGCCCAAAGCCACAAATATTTTCTCCTATCTTTTCTTACAGATGGTTTTCCTAGAAATATATCAAATAAATTTCTTTGTTTATTAGTGCCACATGATTTTAGTTGTAGAGATTTTATAGTATATTTTAATACCTGGTAGAAATGATCCTCTAAAATAATTCTTTTTTTTGCAATTTTCTTATCTATTTCTGAATATCTCTTTTTCCATATGAATTTTATTATAAACTTGTTCAGTTTCATTGATATATTTATTGGGACTACATTAAATTTATAAAATGACTTCAGGAGAACAGACATCTTTAGAATGTTGGAATATTCAAACCAAGAACAAAGGAGGTTTTTCCATTTGCTCAAGTCAGCTTCCTGTGCTTTTTAGGAGTATTTTACAGTTTATTACGTCTAAATTTTAAATATTTCTTGTTAAGTTTATTTTTTTCATTTTTTGCTATTTTGAATGGCGTTTCTGCCATCTTTATATCTTTTAAGTGGTTATTATTTGAGTATCTGTATGCTATTGATTTTTATGTTCATTTTTTGTATGTAAATTCTGCTATTTTGCTGAATATCTTACTGTTTGAGTTACTTTTATTATTGGTTCTCTAGCATTTTAGGTATATCATCATGTCATCTGAAAAGTTTGATTTTTTCAATTCCAATTCTTAAGTCTCTTGGTTTTTTTTGTGTGTTTTTAAATCACATTGGCTATTATCTGTATAAAAAAATTATTACTAGAGGAGCCTGGGTGGCTCAGTTGGTTGAGTATCCAACTTTTGATTTTGGTTCAGGTAATGATCTCAGAGTCATGGCACTGAGCCCCATGTCAGGCTCCACACTCAGCATGAAGTCTACTTGAATTTCTCTCCCTCTGTCCCTCCTCCCTGAACTCTCCTCTCTCTTTCAAATAAATAAATAAATATTTTAAAAAATTATTACTAGTGGATATAGTAAATATCCTAGACTTTCTCCTGACCAGAGTGAAAATATTTTTGGTGTTTCTTCAATAGAATGGTCCGTATGCTTTATCATTCTAAGGAGAAAACTCTCCATTCTTCTTTTCTCAGAAGTGTCTAATAAAAATGAGTGTTGAATTTTACTTTAGGCCTTTTCTATATCTATGAAGATAATCAAATCATTTTTTTCTTTAAATATTTTATTTATTTGACAGAGAGAAACACAGCCAG
Source organism: Spilogale gracilis (assembly GCA_004023965.1). NCBI lineage: Eukaryota > Metazoa > Chordata > Mammalia > Carnivora > Mephitidae > Spilogale > Spilogale gracilis. The sequence continues at coordinate 6,804 of PITA01021161.1, read as the reverse complement.
AGAGGGAACACAAGCAGTAGGAGTGAGAGAGGGAGAAGCAAGCTTCCTGCCCAGCAGGCAGCCAGATACAGGGCTCGATCCAGGACTCCAGGATCATGACCTGAGCTGAAGGAAGAGGCTTAACCACTGAACCACCCAGGGGCCCCTAATTTTTCTTTTTAGACATATTAATATGATGAATTTATGTTAATAGACTTTCTAATATTGAGTCATTCTTTCATTAGCAGTATCAAATCCTACTACATCATGGCTTATTTTCTTTCTATGGTTTTATAGTCTGTTTGCTAACATTTTATTTAGAATGTTGTGCCAATATTCATAAGTGATATTAATTTGTAAATTTTTCTTCTATTTATCAAGATTAGCTGTATGTATTATATTTTAAAGTTTTATTTCATTTATATTTCTTTTCATTATAAATATTTTTAAAAGATTTTATTTATTTACTTGAGAGAGAGAGCAATAGAGAGAGTATGAGAGAGTGCACAGGGAGAGTAAGCACAGAGGCAGTTAGAGAAGCAGACTCACTGCTGAGCAGGGAGCCTGATATGGGGCTCAATCCCAAGACTCTGGGATCATGACCTGAGCCAAAGGCAGACACTTAACCAACTGAACGATCCAGGTGCCTCTTCCTTCATTTTTTTTTTTAAAGATTTTATTTATTTAGTTGGGAGAGAGGGTGAGTGAGAGAGAGCATGAGAAGGGAGAAGGTCAGAGAGAGGAACTCCCCGCGAAACTGGGACTTGATCCCGGGACTCCAGGATCTTGACCTGAGCCGAAGGCAATGGTTTAACCAACTGAGCCACCAAGGTGCCCCCCCTTCCTTCATTTTTAATACTCTGTAATGATTTTTAGAGTTCTGGGACTATCTACCAAGTCTTAGTTCTGAGCTCAAAAATTTAGCCTTTAGAGTTTGACATTTTTCTGGGGATGACTTTGTTTCAGTATTTTCTAAGTTTTCCTCTCTCCTCTCTTCTTTTGTATGAGTTATCTATGCCTCATCTCTTCTGCTTTGAACTCAAAGCCTTGTAGTTTCAGCCAGATCTTTCGGTAATAGCTCTGTTGAAATTTGGGGTTTATTCTCTACTTACAAGTAATTTGAAGTGGTTGATATTCTCTGGCTCCTAGTAATGGTGAAGGATCAAGTATAGTTTTATTTGCATTCCTTTTTGGTTCAGTATTCCTTATCTTGTCAAATGGGGAGCGATTTAAATTCAGATAACCATTGTCCTCCAGACATTTTAAAAAGCTTTTAAATAACTCCATACAGAAATTTAAAGGAAGAGTATGTTTAATAATCATAAAATATGCTTGGAATTTATTAATTCACTATAACTTGTTTAATATGTTGGTTAAAGCTCCCTACCATTGGTAAATATAATGGAAAAAAAATGGAAAATATAAGGTGAATCTTTCAAGGTTACAAACATGATAGTATTATTTGGTCATTTTGTTTTCATTTTGGGGGGAGGGGCAGGGAGAAAGAGAGAGAGGGAATCTTAAGCAGGCTCCAACCCAAGGCTCAGTGTCACAACCCTGAGATCATGACCTGAGCTGAAATCAAGGATCAGATGCTTAACTGACTGAGCCACCTAAGCACCCTTATATTCCATTTTTCACTTAAGGAGATATTCATACATCACATTTTCACATTTCAGTTTGATCATCACATTCATGAATATAAGAAACCCATGCCAATAGCCCTTTATCCCTATATTTAGATACTTTGAATTTAAAAAAAAAAAGAACTGTTGTTTTCAAGTTCAAGTTTAATAGAAGATCCAGAGTTCTGACATGTATTTAAGAACTGATCAAGCACTCATCAAGCCAATTAAAATATGAATAATTATTGCTTGGGTTTAGGATTTAACTTTCAGCAACAAAAGTATAGTATTTAAAGTATCTTCTTGAAGTGGCTCAGTTGGTTAAGCATTTCATTGACTCAGGTCATGATCCCAGGGTCCTGGGATCAAGCCCTGCATTGGGCTCCCTGGAAGCCTGCTTCTCTGTCTGCCCCCCCACACCTTGTGCACTCTCTCTCTTACTCTCTGTCTCTCTCAAATACATAAATAAAATCTTTAAAAAAATAAATTATCTTCTTTCTTTTGGAGAACAAGTAGTTTTTTTTATAAACATGCTAATATTCAACTAAATGTCTAATATTGGGTTACATATAACATTGCCAATACTGTGATAGAATAAAAATGATCATAATTTACTGAACTCTCCTCTGCTGAGTTATGGAATATATTTACCTATCCCTTGAATTTATATTGACTTGAACTGAACAATATAATGAGACAAAAGTGAAGTTATGTGACTTGTGAACAAGACTTCAAAAATCTTGCAGTTTTTATGTTGTCTTTTTATGATGCTACTATCCTCATGTAAATAGTCGTTCATGTGTCCTAGACATAGGAACGAATATACCCAGGACCCACCAGCCCTCACCTGTCTTGTCTCCTAACTGCAACTGTGTATGTGATCTAAGAGAATTCTGCCTGAGAGCCACCCACGTAAGCCCAGTCCAAAATGAAGACATAGGCAAATAAATGGTTGTTTTTAGCCACTAAGTTTTGGAGTGACTGCTTATGGAGCAATAAGACTGATCACTGATATTGTTTGGACCAGATGATGATCATTATTTTGCTATTTTTATTTGAGAGTGGGATTTTGGTTTTATTTCATTTTTAAATATTTTTTAATATTTTAAAAATTTATTTAATTTTTTTATCTCTAAAAATTACCTAATAAAGCTCAATGGGAAATTTTGGTGTATATCAGAAAACAAATGTTGGTGCAAAAGGTAAATTTGATATCAACATCCAATTTTGAAAATGTCTAGGAACATTATTTATTAAGTAACTTAAAAATAGTGAGTTTAAAATAAAAAAAGATAAGTTTGTTTTCCCAATTAGAAAAATAGAATTTTATAACTATGTATACACTGTTTTGATGTATTTGGTGAATAAGTTATTTTAACTTGCTTATTGCATTTCCTTATGCTTATGTGAATTGAATATAGCCTTGAAAAACACTTCTAGGAACTAGGAATCAACATCAGGAAGTGAAAATCTACATTATTGCAAATAAAAATGGTGAACATCAAAGATGAGAAGGCTATCACAAATCTATAAGGAAAAAATGTACATTGATTCATACTAATGATGTAGAGATAGTTGTTAGACTATTTGTACCCCATTTACCAAGTTAAGTTCTTTAATTTCTTTAATTTGTCAAAATGGAAAACTGATGATATAGTCCAAGGAACTGGGTAACCTTGCCCAAATTCATCTCTCTCTCTTTCTCTCTCTCTTTTTTTTTAAACTATATTCCATACCCAGCATGGATCCCTATGTGGGGCTTTAACTCACAACCCTGAGACCAAGGTCTGAGCTGAGATCAAGAGTCAGATCCCTACCCAACTGAGACATCCAGACACCCTGATATCTTCTTTATTAAAATAAAAAATAGGGATGCTTGGGTGGTTCAGTTGGTTAAGCATCTGCCCTCAACTCAGGTCAGGATCCCAGATTTCTGAGATCGGGGCCCCTGCTGAGCAAGCAGTCTGCTTCTCCCTCTCTCTCTACCCCTCTATCTCACTCATACTCTATCTCTCCAATTAAAAAAATGTTTAAAAATAAAATAGAAGAAATGGAGGAAGAGAGAAGATATGTTCAGTTTATTTCTATAGTCATTTTATTTCTTAATGCAAGAGAGAGAAGGCAGTGATTTAACCAACTTAAGAGAGAAACCATTCAATGTTCCTTTTCTCCCTCCCTGAAGCCATGTTACCTAAAGTTTAGTCTACTATGACTGTGTTTTATTACTGAAGAAGACTGAGAACTTCTGTTTGGTAAACAAACAAACAAAAACTTCAAATGTTCTTCTACTGTGGGGACAATGAAGTTCACTGAAGTTCATTACAAACATGCTGCTGTGCTGAGTGGATAGGATGTGGGTTACTATTGAAGTGGCAGGGATCCAATGACAAGAAGCCCACCTCTAAAGAGCTATCACTTGGTGTTCAAGGACAACTTCAGTGGAGACAAAGGTGATATCTTCCTTTTCTAATTGAACAAGACAGAAAATTGATCATCAGACTTATTAGAGATGCTGTGACAATCAAAATGCATATCTATATCTGGAAAAAAGTTTATGTTCAATCGCAGCACTTAAAGGGATAGTATATTATATCCACCCTGATTTTTATATACATCACTATTAAATAAAGTGGTATTTTTAGATATTTAACCTCATGACAGTAAACATTTGGTGAGCCTCCTTGAAGTCATACCATTGTATTTAATGGGGCACCATCTAAAAAGCAAACATCTTTGCCACAGACCGTGCAATTTGCATATGTACAGAAGCTCTCTTTGGATCTGCTCTTTCTGTTATTCTTTCTCAAATAACTGGTGAGAGCAAACCATGTACACAACATAACTTTACCATTTATTTCTCAGCTCTGCTTGCCTGACCTCCAAGATGTCTCATATTTCATCTCAGTGATATGACATATCACTGCAACTTTATATAACGTTTACTTAAAGTATTTGTCTTACTTTTTGTAGACATGTTTCCTATATCAGTTTTAGATGCTACAACTTGAGTATATTGCTACAGCCTTCCCTGGGGGAAGTAAGAAACACATATAATAAATAAACAGTGGTTAAACCCAGAAATTTTTCCCCATTATAGGCATTTCTTGGTTGCTCCTGTCAACTATCCATTCCCTGAAAGACTACCAAAACAGCTTCTTGATAAAGCAAGATAAAATTACTAACTTGTAAATAAGATTGTTGCTTGCCATATGAAGAAAGATCATTTCTTTGGTAGAGTCTTAATAGCATCTGGAGATGGGAGGGAACAAAACCAAAATATTAACAAGGTTTTGGGGATTGATTTAAAGTAGGTCTTTCGGGGTGCCTGGGTGGCTCAGTCGTTGGGCATCTGCCTTCAGCTCAGGTCATTATCCCCAAAGCCCCAGGATCCAGCCCTGCATTGGGCTCCCTGCGCAGCGGGAGGCCTTCTTCTCCCTCTCTCATGCTCCCTGTTTGTGTTTCCTCTCTAGCTGTGTGTCTCCCTATCAAAGAAATAAATAAAATCTTTAAAAATAAATAAATAAAAAATAAAGCAGGTCTTTCACTGTGAAAGTCTGTTTGGGATTGGAAAATTTGATAATACAGAGTTGTGGACAAAGTGAGCTCAGGGTTCTAAATCAAGTCTTGAGAAGTAAACAGTCATTTGATGAGCCTAGTTGAGCTAGCTATTGTTCTGAGTGCTCTTATGAGGGCTGGCTAAGTCTTCTAATGCTCAGATAAATGGATTTTCAAAAACACCTTGAAACAACCAATAAAGTTATCTGAATTTCATCTTCCTGGGTAAAAAAATTTGGGAATAGTCAAGTCATGTTATTGTACATAACTGAGTGATGACAGATGATTTTTCTTCTTACTTTTAGAGATCAGAAGAAATCAGTTTTTTATAAACTTTAGAGAGAAAAGTTGAAAATAGGTACAAGCTTATCTGAAAGTTATTACGTAAAAGTTTCCTCCAGCTGGAATTTTTGGACAAGCCCAGGGAGAGACTTAAATTTAACCTAGTACGGAAAAAAAAAAAAAAAAAAAAGAAAAGAAAAAAAAGAAAAAAAGAAAAAAAAAGAAATCACAATATCAAAAGCAAAGGGAAAGAAAGCACTATGCTATGAAAACTCTTCAAAGGTCTGTATCATGTGTTCACTCAGCACTCAAGGCTATATAGCATTATTTGTTACTGACTCTGCAGACAAGGAAAATATAACAAAATCCTTTCTGAGGAGGCAGCTTGTTCCAAGGTAAGATTGAGTTTCATAACTAACACTGTTCTTGGCCCAAATGTCAAAAGCTTTGTGTTCCTCTTCACTATAATTGAACTAGTACTGAGATGCATGAAGAAAGATAAAAGATTTGGGAAACAAACAAACTCAGATTTTGCTTGAATAAAATTTAACTTAAAAAAAGAAAACTCTTTTGAAAAACACAACTCATTGCAGGGAAACCTCACTATAAATATGACCAACAATAACATAGAATTCATATGGACACAGCTTCTCTATCCAAAAAGATTTAATTATTGAGATTATCACAAGTATTTTATAGCAGTAAGTCTTAATTGCAACATAACCAGATGAAATAATCAATCCTAAGTATAATATTATAATACATTTACATGATTCCATTCAAACCACTGAGACCCCTCCAGGGGCATATTTAAGAAACAACAGTATCCACATTCTGCTAACCTAATGTTTTTCTTTTGTGAAATGCAGTGTTTTAACCAAGGAGAAATGTTGCAGTGAAATATAGAGAGAATTTTAGGCTGCCGAGGAAGAAGAAAAGAAAGAAAAGAATGAGATACTCTGACAACCTGAGAACAGGAACTTTCAGGGGGTAAGAATATTGGGCACAGAGAACAGACTGTCAAATAGATTGTCATAAGCAGCCTGTAGGATGGCCCTAAAGATCTAAGCCTCCTAGTATTCACAACCTGTGTAACAACCTCCCTTGATCGTGGGCTCCTTTTAGAGAGACTCACTTCTATCAGACAGACTAAGGTAAAGCAAAAAGATGTCACTTTCAGGATTAGATAATGGAAGGACTGTGTTTTCCATCTTGAGGGATCTGGCCTCTCTTTCTCTTGACTCCGTTGGTCTTAGAGAGGCCAGCTGTCATGCTGGCAAATAACCTTAAGGAGAGACCAATATGGAGCAAACTGCTGCCTCTGGACAGTCGTCAGTGGGAACTTGCCAACAACCATGTGAGT
>PITA01021160.1:0-33308 GCA_004023965.1 Spilogale gracilis | reverse complement strand
AGGAAATAGAAAGTGTACTCACCCATACATATGCTGAGCTCACATCTCATACAGTCTCCAGGAAAACCGGGGAAAAGGCTGTAGACAGCAGAGGCGAGGCTTCATCAAGTTTTCTTGTGACCCATAGCCTGCAGAAAGTCCCTGTGTTTAAAGGCATATGCAAGATCTTGTAGCCCTCTCCTTAGCCCTCAGGAAATCTACAATTCCAAAAACATGGCCTATTAAAAAAATTAACTTCCAGGGACAGTTGCATAAGCACTCTTGTTAATGTTTATAGCTGTATCAACACCACACCAATATTTGTGTGTGCGTGTGTATGTGTGTGTCTGTGTGTGTGTGAGGACAGAATCCATGCATCGAACTGTGACAAGTACTGTGTAATTCCCTAATTGTGAAACCGGTTAGACCCAGCAAGACGCACTGAGGGGAGTTTGTGCAGGGTAATGGGTGAGCTATGATCTTTATCATCGAATCCTCACTGCTGCTTCTGCTTGCCTTGAAAACTGGCCTTGGCATCACACAGGGCTTAGCTCTTAGGTGTGTCTGTGTGTTGATTTGGAGATTGTCAGTCCTCCATGGCAGCGATGAGAGGGAGAGCAGATAAAGCAAGAACACCAGCACTGAAGATTCCTTGCGATGAGCAGGAAGCTCAGTCTGATGGGACAGATGGGACAGGAACCACATCCCGTCCAGGCTGGGATGGCCAGTGGCTGAAGACCACAGGCTAGTTCTTTGACCTATGCAGGCCTTAGTGGCTTTGTGTGTGGGCACCTTGCTTGCTGGGGTCTGGGGGCTGTTTGGGGGGGGTAATCTCTGAAGGCCCCATAGAGTTCTAAAATCTATTCATAATCTGGATAAGAAGTCCTAAACAATGGGGAAAACAGCATAAAAAACAATGACTCTCCCTGATGACTTTTTCTCCTGGTCTCCGTCCCTTGTTCCAGCAGATGCCCCAAACTGATGCTGGCAGGAAATAGGGTGGTGGGTGCATTTCAGTTAATGGGCCTATTTGGAACATGTTTGGCTGCGGAGACAGCTACACTCATATTACCAAGCCTTGGCTTCCGGTCTGTTTTCTTTGGGCTGGGTAGGCAATGAAAAGGGAGACAGGAAAATACATTTTGGGGCAATAAAATAAGGAATTTGTCTTATGAAGGCAGCTTATAGCTGGGAAATTCTCATGTTCACCTTAACCCTCTCCTCATAGATTCCTCTTGTCCTGTACGCAGAGGAAGATGAGGTGTTCTTGTTGCCCTCATTCTTGAAGGGTCTTAACAATCCTCCTTCCGGGTTATTTATTTATTTATTTATTTATTTATTTATTTATTTATTGGATAATAATCCTGACTCCCTCAGTTTTTCTTCAAAGGGCAGATTCTGATTCCAGTCATCATCTTAATGGCTCTTCTTTCCCTTGGGGAGGGGGTGGGGTGGGAAGAGAGCGTGCATGCCTGAGAGGTAGGGGGAGGGGCAGAGGGAGAGGGAGAGAAAGAGTCTCAGGTAGGCTCCCCGCCCAACACAGAGCCCAATGTGGGGTTCCATCTCATGACCCTGAGATCATGACCTGAGATGAAGTCAAGAGTCGGAGGCTTAATCCACTGAGCCACCCAGGAGCCCCTTAATGGCTTCTTTGAATCAGCTTCAGTTTCAGTTATAGTGTGTTGGGGTAATGACATACTAGGGCCTCATTCTGGCATAGAATATGGTAGAAAGAATCTATAGTATATTTCTGTTCATGTATGAGACATTAATTGTGCTCGTCTACCACTGTGCCACTCAACAGATGTGCACTTAACTTATGTAGCTCTAAGATTCTGAGGTTTTTCTGGTTATACTTGTACCAAGACTTTCTGAGAATGATTTCATGATTTTCAAAAAAACCTTAGAACCTTAGTTATATTTTAATTTGCATATTTCTTTCATATCTAGAATTTCCTTAGATTTTAAACTTGAATAAACTGGAAGAGAGGCAAAGTTTTTTGTTGTTGTTGCTTTTTTTAAAAATAATGGATTTTCACATTCACATGGTAACCCAAAGGGTATTTTTCAATTTCTTATAATCTTAGATTTAACATAGTTTATCATATGCTTTTAGGTTTGGGAGTATCACAAAATATCAGATTCCTCTTGAGAATTTGAATTCCCTTGACTGTATTTCCATTTTTTCCTCCCAAAGGGGTTCTAGGTTTGAGTGTTAATTTTTCCGAAAAGAGTCACAGTGAGGTATAGTTGTAACATAAAAAAAGAAAAGTCACTTACGATCATCTTGGAAATTGCCCTTTGACAAATGTGTTTGCCTCTGTTTCTGTCCCAATTTTGGGTAATAAGTGTGACATGCACAGACTCTCTGAACTACAGGGAGGTTCCTTCATGAAACAAGCACACACACCCCAGGACACAACATTTCCCCCCATCACCGAGAGGGTCAGAGGAGGCACCCAGAGAGTCCCTTCCGAATCCTGGCGTCCTGGCCTCGCTGCTGACGCCGGATTCCGAGTCGCCCTCTGGGACCCTCAGCTCTCCATTCGTAGACCAGGAGTAGGAACTCTGGCCACCAGACGATGCTTATAAAAGCCGCTTGAAATGGAAGGCATTATAGAGACACTTCATTATAGATACAGTATTGATAATTCCTTGGCTTAAACCCCCAGTATGTATGTTCACATATCTATTTAGTATGGTCGATTGTTCAGCTAATTAATATGCTTTTATTTTATGATTTGCTGTTTCCAGGGCACAGACAGAAGCTTGATGACTCTAAACCTAGTTTGTTCTCTGACCGCCTCAGTGATTTAGGGCGCATTCCTCATCCCAGTATGAGAGTAGGTGTCCCGCCTCAGAACCCACGGCCCTCCCTGAACTCTGCACCAAGTCCTTTTAATCCACAAGGACAGAGTCAGATTACAGGTAAGACAGACTCCTAGGTTTCACTTGCACACGCTCCGGCAGGCTGGGGGTGAGGGGTTATTACACGAGACGTACTCACGGCACTACTCCTGGGCTGTGAAATGGCTTTATTATGAACGAATTAAGATGTGAAGATCTTACGGAGCACCCCCCTCTTTTTTTAATAAAACACAAATTCCAGTATGCAGTAACTTTGGGATAAACTTTGGGGGAAGTTGCTGCTAATACTGTGCCTCGGAGCACTGTCATTCTGCACACTCGTGGATGATAATAACTACAAGCTCCAGGGGAATGTTTGTTACAAGTTTCTGGACCGTGCCCGGGGGGCGCAGGGGAAAGCATCACACCCTCACTATTAGAAAATTAGTGTTACTGTCTCAGATTTGGGCTTAAATTTCTTACATGTATAACTCTTTCATTAAGTATGTTTGAAGTTTGCCCAGGGCTACCAGGAAGCCTTGATCGGTGGGTATAAGTCAAAGTCAATGAGCGACTCATCAGAGTTTGCTGCTGATTCACCTTTAGCTCCGGGTCCTAATGTGACATTTGTCTTGATACTACCTTCTAGTGAGCCGCTTACTACCTTTCTTCCTAATATCTCTCATCTCTCTCTCTCTCTCTCTCTCTCATTTTCTGCCACACTTGTGCAAAAACAGATCTTGCATTTAGTATGATTGCTTTTAGTTCATGGTGACAGAGGAGCATGTTAGTCCTCACATATCTTTAATTTGCCATCACAGCTATTGAGATCTGATGTTACCTGGTCATGTCATCTAGTTTCTGTTGTTGGCAGGGCTGGATTAGAATGGAGGGAAAATAACTCAAAACAAAAAAAATGTACAGTACACTCTTAACTATTCTAATGGTTAGGTTTTGGTTCACAGTGGTTAGGTGCTGAGTGTCCTTAATGGTTTATAAACATTAATTGTTTATAAATGGAATGACTTCTCTCTCTCTCTCCTGACTGTGTTAGGTATGTTTTCTTGGATGTTTACTTAGAGTAGGATTCTGTGGGTATATGTCTATTAGTCTGAATTTAAGGGTATACCTGAGTACATAATTAAAAAATAATACAGAATTATAAAAATAAAATAAACACTAAAGAGAACCAGAGCTCCGCATCAGGGAAAAATATTAGAGCCCTGTGAAGAATAGCCATGTATTAGCCTAAATAAGTTTCTAAATGTTGATAGGTAGCTATCAAAATGTTAGTGCCTTTACTAGACATGTGTCCTTGATCAAAATGCAGGAGTGAAATTCACACCAACTTGTGAATGTGAGGCTTCTAGCTATAGGAGCTACTGCATTTAAAGTAGGGGCTTTAGATCTTTGATTAAGGCCCATAAATAGCTCTCCTTTTGTCTTTATAGTAATCTTCAGACCATATGTGTGTATGGAAGCATTTGGATACATACATAAAAGTATTTATATATGGTTTGTAAGGGACGCATGGTGGCTAATAAAATATATATGAGAAAAATACGTGTTCTATGATTTGGCAATCCCTGGGTTCTTTAAATGTTTGATTCCTATATTCTCATCCTTAACTGCCAATTATGTTTTGCAAATGATGGATGCTTTCAAAATGGCCTTTGAAAACCAGGTGTTGCTAGATCCACTTAAGAAGATGCTTTTCTTGGTGGCGCCTGGGTGGCTCAGTTGGTTAAGCGACTGCCTTCGGCTCAGGTCATGATCCTGGAGACCCAGGATCGAGCCCCACATTGGGCTTCCTGCTCGGCAGGAGGCCCGCTTCTCCCTCTCTCACTCCCCCTGCTTGTGTTTCTCTCTGGCTGTGTTTCTCTCTGTCAAATAAATAAAATCTTTAAAAAAAAAAAAGATGCTTTTCTCAAGGCTTGGACCTTTTAGGTCAAAAGATGACATCATTAAAAAAAGAATTAGAGGACATTTTAGAAACGGAAGGTAGCTTAGATATCATCAGCCAGAAGGCCCGTAAGAGTGGTGAGGAGGATCTACTTTTTAGTAGCAGATGTAAGTGAGAAAGTGACACTGTGAGGAGGTGTAGGACACATGGAGAGGGCTGGGGCAGGTCAGCGTTGTGACCACCTCCACAGACTGGGCTCAATGCTGCTCACCACCCTCCTCCCCATGAGGACACTCAAGAACATCAAACTTCTTATCTGCTGTTCCACATTAAGTGAGTGGCAGAGCAGAATTGGGGCTCTTGACTCCTGTAAAGTGTGTTTTTTCTAATACAGTACCATGCTGCAACTCCATCACCATCAGTTACAAATATTATTTACATAGTCACTGGATGTATTTCTAAAAATGAAAATATAAAACAATTGTATTTCTAGCTCTGGAATTAAGCCATTATTAGATCTACATTTGGGATGACCGCACCAGTATAATTGATTTCTAGATCAGTCTTCTCATTTTTCTATCATTCACAAGGTATTGGGCACAACAACTTTTTCCAGCCTTCCCGATTTGCACATTCTCTCTCTCTCTCTCTCTCACTCTCTCTCTCTCTCTTTCACTCACTAACACACACACAGACACACACACACGCACACACAGACACACATGTGCGTGTACCATGCCTACCCACTCCCACCATCTGCACTTTCTTTTCGTGCCCCTGCCTTGTCAATGATATAATACAAGGTTCTACTCATAATCAAGGGTGTGTACGGTTCTATCATGACTCATATAAGTAGGAGAACCAAGAATATCCATTGCAGCAGCAACTTCTAAGTGAGTTGAGTCGATTTCATTTTTTTTTTCTCTCTGGGCTAATTTTCTTATTTATTTGGTAAGCATGAATTAGAGCCTACCACAGGTAGAGAATTGGGTCTTAGGTAGTATGGGATGCAGGGGAGAAGCAAAGTGCGCTGTCCTTGAGTTAAAGTCTAATTGAAGACATAGCCGTCCTTCCCAGCCCTCGCACAGCCACATCCTGTCCCCAGATGATAATGTTATTGCTCCCTGAGGACACATTCTCATATCTGTACCCCCTTACTTAGGCTGTTCTGCCTCCTGTGGTTTCTGCCTGCTGAAAGGGGCCATCTGTCCTTCACCATTAGCTTCTTTAAGAGAGTCCTGGCCCCTCTGTCTCCAGACTGCCTGTCCGTCCTCTAAGCTTTAGTTGAGATTCCTTTATTTTACAGTTTGTGTGTGTGTGTGTGTGTGTGTGTGTGTGTGTGTGTGTGTGTGTGTGTTTCTTCCCTGCTAGATCGCACATTCATTGAGGGATATATTATGGATTTATTTTGGTTTGTGCCTCGCATAGTGGTAGCATCTTGTGAAATGTCAAATGAATGAAAGTTCATTTTTTAAATTTTTAAATTTTAATTTAGTTTACTTTTATTTTTTTTAAGATTTTATTTATTTGAGAGAGAGAGAGAGAGAGCACGAGAGAGAAAGCATGAATTGGGAGGGGGAGCAGAGGGTGAGGAAGAAGCAAACTCCCCATGAGCAGGGAGCCCATAGGATCCTGGGATCAGGGCCTGAGCTGAAGGGAGATGCTTAACTGACTAAGCCACCAAGGCACCCATGAATGAAAGTTTATATGAGAAGAAATCCATAAAAGAAGGGCTGGGATGTCATGACTTGTTGGCAGTAACCGCTCCTGATTTCCTGTCCTGGGTGCCATTGTTCCCTGGTGATGTATAATAATGGCAGAAATCACATTTCAGTATAATACTTACATAGTTAAACCATGTGGTTTTATCCAGTATAGGGTCTACATAATTGCATGATTAAATTTAAGTTCTGCTTACGAGCCTTACCTATGATGGATTTTGAAAGTTGTTTGCAGGATGTCACCTCTGCATTTTAGTTCATGGAATCCTTTGGATAAAGATGTTTGTCACCTCTTGTTGGCTTGGCTGCCCTTGATATCTCAAGCTCTTAGCTCAAGACTGTAGATGATGATCATGGTTGTATGGTCGCTGCTGGGAAAGGGGTGACATGAAGTTAAAGGTCATAAACTGAGGAAGTGATAGGCATTTAGTGTTTCATATTCATGTTCTCCAGTGTCTCTTATAGTTCCTAGGGGTAAGGGTCCCAGCCGTACAGTGAGCTGACTTCTTTGCTGTGATGGTCTCATGGTGTCATTCTGTCATATAGTCATGAATGGCTGACGTTCTCTCTGAGGGCTCAGGGCTTCCTGTGGCTTTCCTAAGGAAGTTGCTTCCTTCCTCTGTGCCTTTTCTTCCTCCCTCCCTCCCTCCTTCCTTTTCTTTCTTTCTTTCTTTCTTTCTTTCTTTCTTTCTTTCTTTCTCCCTCCCTCCCTCCCTCCCTCATTTATTTATTTATTTATTTATTTATTTATTTATTTATCCCTCTCTCCCTTCTTTCTTTCTTCCTTTCTTCCTTTCTTTTTTCTTTCTTTCTTTTCTTTTTCCTTCCTTCCTTCCTCCCTTCCTCCCTTCCTTCCTTCCTTCCTTCCTTCCTTCTTTCTCTCTTTTCTTTTCTTTTCTTTTCTTTTCTTTTCTTTTCTTTTCTTTTCTTTTCTTTCTTCTCTTTGATCTTTCAGACATCCGATGCCTGTCTTTGGGTGCTAGGAAACACCTAGTCTTCTTATACATATCTCCTTCTTTACGTTCAGAATGTGGTGATAGCAGTCGAGTAGGGATGTTCTGTTAGGAGATATTACTCAAGATAATCACTGTTTTAAACTCAGTACTTTGTGGGTGGGTGAGCTATACCTAAAACAGACAAACAATGAAAAGCAGACTTAGGCCCTTGGTAGATTGGGACATTTGTCTAACCTTTGGGTGGGCGTTCTGCTCTTCTATTATTCATTCGTTCACAAAATATTTGAGTGCTTGCTGTCTGCCAGGCATTAAGTGAGCAAGACAGACCCAGTTTTCTGCTGACAAGGACCTTACATTTTTTGTGCTAGCTGTAGTCTGTAAATGGATAAATAAGTGTACATACAAGATAATTCCACATAACACCATGCATTGGGAAATGGAATAGGGTAGTGTATTAGAGGGCAACTTAGATAAGGAAGAAGGTAATTTTGATTAGAAAGTTGAGACAGTGTTCTTTGAAGAACTCAGGAGATCACGAGGAATAGCACTTCAGGCTGTGGAAAAATCATGCAAAGGCTCTCAGGAGGCACTGACGGTGGTGGGCTCAGGGGGCAGGAAGGTCCATGTAGGTGGACATGGGGAATGATACAGAAAGGCATGCAGGGAATGGATTATTATTCAAGGACCCGGCAAGGAGCTTGGGTTTTATTCTGACTGCAGTAGGGTGCTCTTAAAAAATGTGAAAAGAGAATGACATTATCTAATTCATATGCTCTTTAAGTCAGTTTGGTTACTGTGTGAAGAATGGGTCGTGAGGGGCAATTGTAGAAACAGGGTCATCATTCGGGAAGCCGCTGCTGTAGCCCGGGAGAGAGTTAAGGTTGGTAGCATTTCTCTTCTTTCTTCAAGACCCAGACCAATTGCCACCATCTCTGACAGGCTTCTTCCAGCCCATCCACACTGAGCCTAAAACTCCCATACTTCTGGTCCCCTTTGTGACAATTACCTGTTTACACATCTGTCTCTTCATCAGACTTTGAGCTTTTAAAGTTTAAAGCCATGTTTTATTTACCTTTGTGTCCCCATTGTTTTACACAGTGTCTATTGCTCTGTGAGTTTGGTTTGGTGATGAATGAATGAGTAGGTCATGGACTTCTTCAAGAAGTGTGACCCATTATTATTCTTGCCCTAGTACCTATTTGATTGAATTATTATGAGCACTCCTTTACTGAGTGCATATTGTGTGTTAGGCACTGCTGTAATGACATACTTCATATGTTCTTCACCACAGCTCTGTGAGGGAGGTGGCATTATTCCGCAAAGTGGCGGGTCTGAGAGGCCAGACGCCTTAGATACCTTGCCCAAGGTCCCATATACAGCTAGGCAGTGGTGAATACAGGAATGGAAGCCAAACATGCACTGCCTCAGGGTCCCATGCTCTTTAAACATCGTGCACTCTTGGGAGGCCAAATGATGCTTCTGTTATGGCCATTTCCTCGCATTTCTGTACCTACCAACTTTCATTTATGCTGGTCTTCTCTACTGATGAACTAGTTTTGCATGAAATTCTTCTTAAAGCTTTAAAAGGATTCTGAAAAGGACATACCTTACAGGTGGAAGCAATTGATTCTTCGAGACATGACTCACTGAAAGCTTCTTCAGCCATTAGAGTTCACTGTGAGCTCCACATTCTAAGTTGGCAGTCCCCCTCATCCCTACTAAGTTGGCCATATTGCTGACAGTTTAAATAATGTGTCCTAAGGGACTAATTTCTTTTTCTTCTCCCCATTGGGTATTATTTAGAATCCTCAGAGGTGATATTTTCATAAAAAAGATGCATTGAGAGTATCTGAATTCTGTTTTAAAGTGCAATAAAATGGTTTTTAATGACTAAATTACAGTTATGTGAGTATGTATTCAAGGTAACACTTTCAGGAATATCTCAAAAAGCAACTTGGCTAGGCATCATGTAGAAGAATCATCTTCTCATCAGTTACGTTGACTGAAGTCACGTAGTTCCCACCCAACTTCAGTCTGATCCCTATTCCCTTGGCCATGTGTGCTTGGCTGTCCTAGGCCTGAATCCAGTGTGCTCTTACAGCAACATTGACTAACACAATCCTTTCCTTTTAATGTGAAACCAGGTAGAAGGTGGTGTGGGCATGGCGCTTGGGGTGGGTGGGTGGTGGCTGTGAGTGTGAGGGAGAGCGAGGCTTGAGAGGCCCAGTCACTGTTAATGGAAGAGTGACCACAAGTGCCATCAGCGTGAGAGGGTGGTGGGCTCTAGAGAGTGGGATACCTAAGTAAGGTCTCACACTTTATGATTACCACGGTCTTACTTACCTGTAGGCATCTGGAGTCTGAAGGAACTGAAAGCACTGCATTCAAAGACAAGCTGTTGAAAGTACTGTTCTTTTACTTCGGTGGTGCCATTGTTTATTTCCGAAGTTACCAGAAAGTTCTATCCCATTTTCTTCCTTTGAGATGGTTTGGGCAGGATAGCCAAGTAAACGTGTTGCTGCCGTGCACATCTGTGAGCTGGACATTTCTTCTTGTTTTTTATTACATTATTTTATTTTTTTAGTGTTCCAAGATTCATTATTTATGCCCCACACCCAGTGCTCCATGCAATACATGCCCTCAATAGGTCCAGTTACAGTCCTTATGAGAAAATAGTACAAATGGTGTGTAGCTGCCCATTCATTCAGCTCTGGCAGCCACCTCATGAGGAAGAGCAGAATTTAGGTTCAACCTGTGCTGGCTTTGAAGAATAAGGCCCAGGAAGACCTGGTGGAAAGCTGGGGGTCAGTATGTCATGCTGTTGTTAGCCTGTTGGCAGCATCCTTACATCAGCTTCAGAAAGGTTTCTGGACTTCTGTCAGTAGGAATTCCCTTATTAACTGAAGATGCTTGGACTTTATTATGCTTTCAGAAAAATGGAGAAGGACAGTGTTCCTAGAGAAATTACTTTCCTGAGTTCCCAAAACTTGCCTTTGTAATTTCCTCCTATCTGGACTAGAGGATGCATAGTTAATATCTAATTGTGATAAGAAGAATCCAACTACATAATGTCTTGCTTTCTCCTTCCCCAAGACCATTCTGTTTCTAGCCTGTCTTTGGATCTCTGCCCAGAGGAAGTCTTGATTTCCTTCTTTCATTCTTTTCCAGAGCATTATCTTTCTCTGTTTGGTTTTATGTCTGGTTTTAACTTTACTTACACACATATTCATGCTTATATACAGACATACAGAGACATGTACACACATATGTGGGTACATGGACATACACATGTCTTTCCTCTTCACCAGTTGCCTGGGGACCTTTCTTGGCCCTTTTTACCTTTTGCAATGGACTGTAGGCAAAATCATCAGAATAGGAATCTAGCTTTGAATGAAATATTCACCCTTCAAGGCCAATCCGAAAGAAGGGTATGTCACGCACGAGATTTGATGTAGTGGATACTCTGATGGTGCATTTTGATGTTTAATCATTGATGGGCACCCAGGGCTTCAAACTGAGAGTTGGTATATATTGTGCTGTGCAGTATTAAAGTAACAACAATATCTTACAAATGTCAGTTTTGTAAGTGTTTTGATTCCATTTCTTCATTTTAATATGCACTGAAATACTCCAGGAATAAAATTGTATGTCCCTCCTCCAATTGAAGGCGGGAAAAATATCTTTTTCAGATATTTTTCTAGGATTTTGTTTATTTGGATAAAGACTTGATTTTTGACTGTTTCAAAACAGTTAGTGGCAGCAGTCTTTGAAAGATGGGTATCACTGAAGAGTCCATATTGTGCAGCATATTTAGGGAATAAGAAAACTTAGGCACCAGGAGATTTTGGAAACCCTCAGAGCTAAAGTCAGTGTCTTTGGAAGGTGAAATCTGATAAGGTGGTTTTAGGTAGAGAGAGAGTGAGAGGAGAGAGGAGAAGGTTACGAAGAAGAGTAACTGTTTAGAACAGTCATCAAGTGATGGGGAAGAAAATGATTCTGGGTGAGCATTGCTGAGGAGCTGGCTAAGGATAGAGATTACTGGAAGAGACAAGCAACCCAGTTATGGGCTTCTCTCCTACACTGGTTGCAGTTTGCTAAAGGAGTGGGCTCAGGTGTGGTGGATCATCAGGGAGAATGACAGTCTGTCCTAGGATTTGGTAGGACTTGGTACAAATCAGAGAAAGAGGGAAGGTGTTGAGCCAGTTACCAATATGGAGGAAGGTTCTGGAGGTCAGTAGGTCATGGCAAACATGGAAGAACTTCTGAAGAGGAGTTGGCTTATCTTGTGACCTTGGAGAATGAGCCAAGTGGAAAGGTTATCTGGAGAAATCCAAGTTTCAGGTTAGGCAGGAGGTAGGAGGGCCCTATGAAAAGGTTGAGGGTAGATGGGAGCTCTTGACCACTCTTTTCAACCATTCCTCCCATCATGGCTGGAGGTTCCATCTGATGCTGCCTTGAGAAAACACAGTCCTCTAGCTATGTATGACCAGAGCAATAGGGGTCTTCTGGTACTCTCTTCATGCATCCCAGGACTTTGTTAACTTTTTGTCATCCTGTCACACTGTGGCTTGCAGTCTAAGAAAAGCTCTGCTCTTAGGGCAGGCTTCTGCTATCCTGTCTTGGGCTTGACCAAATGCAGTGCTGTGCTTTCTTTCTTCCTCAGTTTCACTACGTCATTTGCACCTCCTTTTTCCATCCTTGAGGGTTATTTTATAGTTCTGATGCTTCACCCTGTGTGTTGGCTGTTCCTCACAACTTTGTCTCATCTTGTGGCTTAACAAGTTGTTTCTCACTCTTTAAAAGACTTTCATGAACGTGCTGGGCATAACTAGGACTATGAGCCTTGAACCTGTCACTGTGCGTCTCTCTCAAAGCTGACCATAAGCCATCTCAACAACCGTTTTCTTGTAGGCCTTTTAACTGGCTATAAATCACATTAGAGGTAAGGCATATATCTTGCGGAGGTCAGGATTTGCAATGGACAGGTAAGCTCCCTTCTAATCCAGTGCTGTGGTAACCCTAGGAGACAGGTTTTTAGTGAACTCACTCTTCTGCTTTCTGCTCGTCACTGAGGAGCTCAGGGATGAAAAGCTCGTTGCCTGCAGGCTGCTGAAGGTGACTTAGTGTTTCCAGTGGACTGCAAGCAAATCATCACCAGCAAAAGCTCCAAAAAACTAGTTGACTTTTAGAGCTTACCGATAGTAGTGCTTTTCTCAGAATAAGGTGAATAGAGTGAGTGAATGTCTAGCGATCGTCTATTAAAGGCTTTACCTTCAAATAGTTTCATGACTCACGTGGAAGAGGAATGCCAGAGAGCAAAACTAAGGTTAGTAGTGAGTGGAGTTACCGGGAAACAGACTTTACTTAATATATAACTTTGGAGCCCTGCTCTGTCAAATAGAAACCCTTTGCCTACTGGTTTCCACAATTCTTGCAATATTCTGCCATGTAACTCATCTTGGAGCAGAACCCTGAGTTCGTTTAAAGCACAAATCTCTCTCTCCTCTGTCTTCTTACTTCTCCTGGGCCTCAGTGTCCTCTGAAGCATGTTTGTTTTGCTCCTTCTATTTGAAGATCATTCTTCTTGATAGGGAAGATTAAATCAGAATAGCACTGGGCAATTTTCCTTTCTGACTGTTAGCAGTAAAAATTATGCCCATTGTTTTCAAACTGTGGCACGTATTGGGCATCACCTGGGGGAGTTTGCTAAAAGGGCAGGTGCCCAGGCTTTATCGCTGAACCAGAAGGTAGGAGGCAGAACCTGCCCAGATTACAGCAGCAGGCCCAA
The DNA here is from genome assembly GCA_004023965.1 of Spilogale gracilis. Taxonomy (NCBI): domain Eukaryota; kingdom Metazoa; phylum Chordata; class Mammalia; order Carnivora; family Mephitidae; genus Spilogale; species Spilogale gracilis. The sequence goes on along the minus strand of PITA01021160.1, from coordinate 20,114 downwards.
GGCCCATCACCACAAGCTCCCCTGCTCAGCCCGAGCTGGTGTGATATAGCCCCAGGCATCTTAGGGGTGGTGTGTGGAGGCAGCCACGGTGCCCCAGAACGCTTGCTGGTTTTGTCCGCCCCTCTGTCCATTTCATCCATGTTTGCTGTATACACTCTTCCCTGTTTGCCCAGTCCTAGGCTGGACTTGTGGCCTGTTTCTATTATGATGCTGTTGGATGGAGATTTTAAAAATGCATATCTGATTATGTCACCTCATACTTAAAACAACTCAGTGACCTTCTGTTGCACTTCGGATAAAGCCCCAAACTTCTAGTGTGGCCCAGCAGGTTCTGCTTCTTCTGACTCCTCCCCTGTTCTCCTCTCACAGGATTTTGAACTTTTGTCAGTAATCCACCCACACTGGCTCTCTCAGCTGTTCCAAAAGCCGTACTGCCTCTGTCCCAGGAACTTGATACACACTATTTGCTTGGCCTCAAGCCTTCTTACCCTCACCGACTCATCTCCCGGACTCTTGCTTGCCATTGAGTTCTTGACTCAGTTATCACATCACATCAGGAGACCCCTAGGTATAGCTGGGGTCCCCCACTGTGTGTTGTCTCCTGGTGCCAAGGAACTCTCCTTTCTAGTGCTATCACAGTTACATGATTAGTTGATTCACGTCAGTCTACCCTGCCGGGCTGTAAAGTCTATGAGGGCAGGAATTCGATCTGCCTTTATTTGCCATTAATAACCCTAGTGCCTAGCCTAGTACCAGAAGAGGCCACTCAGTTCATATTTTTCAAATGAATGAATGAATGGTTGGATGGGTGAATGAATGACCAGGAGATAATTCTTAGCACCATGGATATCATCATCCATCTGACAACAAAAATCACAAGGCCAGGGGACCTTCTGCAATGCCCCAGCTATTATAGCCGACCCCCCCTAGATGTTGACATCAGCTGACTACACCCACTTCAGGATGGTGATTTGAACTGAAGTTCACTTCACCTGGCCAGCACCACATCCCAGTTATATCTCAAGTTCTGGTTCTGTGTGTAGCTTATTCCCATCCTTCTACCGGCTTTCGCATGGAGGTCCAGGGCATGCCAAGGCTGAGGCCAGATTAGGTGTGACAAGTGGTAGAGACTCTTGTTTCTTCTTAAGTTTTTTTGTAAATAAGAAAATCCCCTCATTGTTTATGAAATGGTTATGAGTCCCATTTATCCAAAAGTTGGTGATGCTTTGAAGGTACTTCTCATGACCTTGTCTTAATTCAACTTCCTTCTGTTTTTTTTTTTTTTTAAGCTTTTGTTGTGGCATATGACCTCTCAGACTGTGCATATCATTTCTCATTCTCTTCCCTGCTATTGTCTCCTAAGAGTGACTAAGTTCTCTTCTCCCATTGTTTGCTTTGTGACCTCACTCATCATGCCCGGTGTACCCTATGTAGCATCCAGTTTTGTCCAAATGGTGTGCTGATTTTTTTCTCCTCAGATTTCAGTCTACAGGTCTGTGAATCACTTGGGTTGGTCTTCTGCCAAATGGATCTGGACAGATCTATCTTGCTCTGTTTGAGGAAGTCCCTGGTGGGGAAAGAGAGGAGGTCAGAACCCTGCGGTAGGGGTCTTCTCTGCTCTTTGAGGGAGGCACTTTGAGGGCCAGCTGTTACCGACCTTTAATAGCCAGCCCAAATCTGCTGAACGCACTTTCAGTAATTACAGTGATAACTACTATCTCCAGAAAGGACGGACTGAGGGTAGGAAGCTTGCTTTCCTGAGTAGTTAGAATCGTAGAGTTTCCTAGCTGAAAAACATTTTAGTGATAACCCATCCGTTCTCATCTCCTCTTCCAGGGGCAAATGATGAGACTCAGAGAAGGTAAATCAGTGGTGCATGGCTGCACCGTTGGTGCCAAAGTTGCCAGTCCGGGGCTCTTCTGGTGCTGGAAGAGGAGACTGTTTTGTTCTAAGAACCATGTGCCCTACTAGTCCAGAGACCCAGAAGTGAGTGGAGAGCTCACCCTAAAAATCCATTCTAGCTAACAAGGTTATTAGGGAAGACACAGAATTTAAACATTTAGAATTTAGTGTAAATTGTTTTGAAATGGGAATTAACGTACATATGGATGCGAGTGTATTTGTATTTGTGAGTGATAGTAATACGACAGAAATAGTTGAGGATAGGAAATTGCAAACCTGTCTCTCTCTGTTGAGATGATTGGCTTTATTTGACCCCTGGAGCAGTTGAGAGGGTATAAATCATAAACTAGTAAACGCTATACACGGTTCCTTATAAGTACCCCAGTTTTCTTAAGAAATATTTGAGGTTTACACAGGCTGATATGAGTGCTCATTAGGGTTAAAAAAAAAATGGGTGGAGGATAAGGGGTGGGAATGTGGAGCTTTCTAATTATACCCTGCTCCCCGGGTGGAGCACGTGCTCCTGCAGGCACATGGAGCTTTGGCAGAAACCATTGGCTCCCTCAGTCACATTACACACAAACCTACGGGCGCCACAAGCAGGAAGAAGCCTTTTGTGTGCTGGTTCAGGCTTTGCCCCTGTTAACTGGTTTCCTCCCGTTTCTGCATGAAGTTCAACACCATGTGTGTGGTGTGCCTTGTTGTGCGGTGATTCTTAGGAAGGCGGGTCCTTCTTTTTCACACCCACACATGTTTAACCAAAGTGTTTACCAAAGGAGGCCTGCTGAGAGCAGCCCCTGAGTTTCTAAACTTATTTCTCATTGGACTTCCACGCAACTCTCTGCCTACTCTGCTCCCCCAAGACTCAGACTCATTGAAACTGAAGAGAAGACTTCTACATATTTTCCTAGAGCCAGTTCCTAGGGTGGCTTTTTCCTAGCGCCCTGCCTCCTTCCTCTCTTTTTTTGCCCCCAAATGTTTGGAGTTAAATTATGCAGACGTAGAATTAGCTTTCTAGTCATTTGAAAGTAGGGATCCTCTTGGAGCTGTGACTCTTTTCTGTACCATTTAAGATGAATGGTTACTCCTTCCTTTCCCCCCATACTGGTGATTGAACTTGAGAAGCTCTGATCCAACTCAGAGAAGAGAGCTTGCTCTTCTTACATCCACAGGCTTAAATAAGTGGTTGTCTCCATTTTTGCCTGGTGCTAAGACATCTTGAGACATGGGGACCACTCTTCCCCAGTTAGCAGTTGAGAGCATCGCCTGGGCTCATTGCCTTCTGTGCCTTTTCTTTTGGGAGTTTATGGAACAACCTCCAAGTAGCCCAAGCAGAAGGAACAGCCCTCTAGAAAGAGAACTTACCATATCTGCTCTGACATTGATGCCTCATGGTTCGTTTCTAGCTTTAGAACGTTTTTTAAAGACACAAGTTCATGCCTTGAACATTTTGAATTGTTTATATCTTTCCATTTTAACGTCCCCAACTGCTTGTGTAAGCTTTCTCAAGGCAGGAAAGGTCTTTTGTGTCCTGCCCGCCCCTTAGACCATCCCACTGCCACAAGGGCACATAGAAGCTGTTCATCGCAATAAGAATTGATAATGTGCTGGTTCACCAGAACACCATGCAAAAACTCTTCTCCTCCTGCCCCTCAAAAGCCCTGTAAAGGGTACAGTAATGGTCATTTGTACTTCGCAGTTGTAAAAAGGGACGGCTAATAAGGGCCTTGCCTTTGACTTCGTGAGTTGGGAGAGAGACTGTGAAGTGTACACAGACCTTGGGGCTTCTAGTGTCTTTTTAAAATATAAGCTGTATGGAGGAGCAGCCCTACACAGTGTTGGTTGTAGCCATGTCTCTGATGGACTCTGTTAGAACCAATGCTGAAGGATTCTTTTCCCCCCAAGCTTTTATTTAAATTCAAGTTAGTTAACATATATGATATAGGATTGATTTCAGGAGTAGAATTCAGAGGGTTCATCACTCACATACAACACCTAGTGCTCATCACAACAGGTGCCCTCCTTAATGCCCAACCCCATCGAGCCCATCCCCCACCCTCTTCCCTTCATCCACCCTCAGTTTGTTCTCTGCTTTTAAGAGTCTCTTATGGTTTGCCCCTCTCGAAGGATTCTTTATGTCAAATAACTGGTTCTCTTTTATTCAACCTGAACTCTTAGTAGCTAGAATTAGTCTGTTCTCACAAAGGGAACCAGATTTCTTCTGGAAGGGTGTAGTTAGAGGTCCGAGGTGTCTATTACGTAGTCTGACCTTATGTGCCTGTTAGTGGTTCTTGGCAGGCTCGCACAGTTCGATCTGGGGCCCATCTGCTCACTGGTTTTGTCCAGGCTCTAGGAGCTCTTATGGCCCTGTGTCCCTCTGCTGCTTTCTCTCCTTTCTCGTTCAGTCATTCTGCTTTGTCACTTCTTGGCTGTTGAGTTTGGCAGGTCCCTCATAGAGGGGAGACCTGATTTTCTCTCAGGTTTATCTTATAGGTCAAATTTGATCACAGTTCCCTTTTAAAGCCCCCAATTTAGGTGAGAGCAGAGAAGAAACTCATGTGCTGTTTAGGATTTCAGGTTTCCCAGGCACTAAGGAGTATGTGCACATTAAAAAAAAAAAAAAACCCAAAGGTTTTGTTTTTCAATAGTCATATCTGTGTGCAAACAGATGCTGATACTTTGAATTTCTGTAATGTGGTCATAAAAATAATATTGATACTGTTTCTGAGGATTGTCATGTGAAAATGGTGAATGATAGTTCTAAAAACACCCTAAAATATGTAAAGCTCAACAGTATTTATCTCTTTTGAAAAATTTTCGAGAAAGGAAGTTCACTTATCCTCTGAAATCTCGTGGCTGCTTATAGGCAGTTGTTTCTATCCTCTGAGCTCCAAAATCAAGAATATTCTCATTTATGTTGGAGTGGAGGACACGGTACCTCCCTCTGTGTTCCTGCAGAGTCAGAGAGACACACCATTCGGTGTTACTTGGGGTGGGGTGGACTGGAGGAGTGGGCTCTGTCAGCCCCCTGGGACCTGAAGTCAGGATTCTTGGTGTGTGAATGGCTGATTCATAGGTTTGTCTCAGAGCAGGGCCCTGCACCCTTTCCTGGTAGCAACCTTAGGATTGACCATGATGCTTAAAATCCTTATCTGTCACCTGCTATGACTCAGCCAAGTTCAGAGTGAATCCCAGAAGTCTCAAGTTTCTTCAGGAAGTTGAGTTCCAAAATTGCTTATGAGATCAGGTTAAGGTAACTTTTCTCTACTGTTAGCATTAATAATTGTCCATAACAAAGCAAATAGGCTCTAATTGTATATTTAAGATAGGGTTATGTTTTCCTGGTGATGGGGCATTTGGGAAGTCAAGATATTTTATAGGTCTTTTTTCTACTATGGGTTTGAAAAAAGTTAAGGTGTACATATTAAAAAATAGACTTAAACAGATTAGGATTTCTCAGTCTCGGAGAAACCAGGACTAAGAAAGAACATGATTAAAGTTAAATGATCATAAAAGTTATTGACATGACCAACACGGATATATTCTCCAAATTGTGGACTTGAAAACTACAGAAAGCTTTCTAAAAATTGTCCTCTGCTAGGAGAAGAGATTATGGGCTGGAAATATAAAGGCAGAATGAAGGTTCAGGAAAGGTAGAGGTTTTAACAGTGGTAAACATTTGTTGGATTCTTCCCATGAGCTCACTCTTTACTACTTAATCTCTTTTGATCTTTCTAACAACCTGAGGAAGAAGGTTTTCTTATTTATCTCTGTTCTACAGACTAGGAAGCTTGAAGACTGGATAGATTATATGATCCGTCCACCATCACACAAATGGGAACGGTGGAGCTGGGATTGATGATACCATTCATAGGATATTAGAGAAGTCCTTGGGGTGTTGGAGACTGTTACTTTTTCCTTTTCTTTTTTTTTAGAGATTACTGTCTCTTTTTTATTTTTTATTTTTATTTTTTAAAGGTTTTATTTATTTATTTGAGATAGAATGAGAGGGGGGAGGGAGAGAGAGAGAGTGAGCACACAAGCAGGGGGAGCAGCAGACAGGGGGAGAAGCAGACTCCCTGCAGAGCAGGGTGCTGGACACAGGGCTCAATTCCAGGACTCTGGGATCATGACCTGAGCCAAAGGCAGATGCTTAAGTGACTGAGCCACTCAGGAGCCCCATACTGTCTCTTTTTTAAATGAGATCACTAGATCTCATAGAAATCCCCCCTATGGCTGTTCTTGTGTCATATTTTTTTATGGTAATTCTCTCTCCTTAAGTAGGTCATTATCATAGAATCTTAGGATGGTCACCCTGAAAAAGATTGGCTGGGTCCAATCTTTGGTCCTCTGGGACCAAAAAACCAAAGAGACCTCACTTGTTAAGGACACTGGGAAGTTATTTTCACTAACCTTGGAGATCTTCAGGAAGGACCTCCACTAAAAACAAAACTATCCTTTGGTAGACAGTAGATATTCTGGAAGTCAGAGGCTTAATATAAAAACTAAAACCTTACTGAGACAACTTCTTTTATCGCCGTAGGGTAAGTTAGAGATGACTGATTACTACTTCATTATAAAATTTCATCATTCACTCAAACCACCCTGGGAGGTTCCTTGAATGTTTGTTTATTGAGCATTTACTATGTGCCAGGCATCCAAATTGTGTTGAGTCTGATCTTAGAAAACTTCAAGAATAACACTAGACAACCCAGCCCCCCAGGATGGTTTCAAGTGAGATTTTTAGTTTTTTTGAATGGTAATGATGATTTGCCACTCCCTATGTATTATTTAGTCCTTACAACAGCTCTGAGATAGAATGACACCCATGTTACAGGTGAAGCGACTAAAGCCCAGCAACATTAAGAAACATAACCCTTGTCACACAACAGGGCCTTGACCATGTGAGCTCCTAAAGAAGAACTGTAATAATTTTAACATAGCACTTGACGGTTATCGAATGCTTTTACTTACATGATCTCATTTACTTTTTAACAGGAATGGTAGTCGTTGTTACAATACTCACTTCACAGATAACAATAATCACTTGTATTTATGACGTACTTAATATGTACCAGGAATGCCAGATAACCCATCAGATAAGGCCATGTTCATGGAATGCTCCCAACAACCCTAAGAAGCGGCATCATTCCCATTTTGCGGATGAGCTGTAGAGGCCCTGGAAGTTTAAGTGCTTGCTCAGCACCGTGGGGAGCTTGTCTGCCCAGCGAGGGCCCAGGACCATCTTGCTATATTCACTTTACCAGGTTACGCTCCCTCATTTCCAAAGGAGGAAACTGAGATTCAGAGTGTTTCCTGCCATCACTGAGAACATGCAGCTTCTAAGTAGCAGAGTCGCGGTTCCAAATCCTATGCTTTCGCTAGAAAGCCCACTTGTTCCCCTCGGACTGGGCTGCCCCTCTGCACAAGGAGAACCGAGAGGCTGCCCACCTTAAGTTCCCTGATTCTTCAGTGATCCGTTTAAACGTTAATAATTCTAGTCATTCTTTCCACTTCTTTGTATTTTTTCCCATCTTTAGGCAGGGAGCCCTGTACTACTGCTAACAGCATGTTACAGTAGAGGGAAGGACATGCAGGTTAAACTACTTGCTCCGGAAGTCATCTGGTTACGTTAGATTAGAACTGTAATCCAGATCAGGGTCCTGAGTGCCCAGCTCAGTTACCTATGTGATTCTCGTCCTTTTCGGCTGTTGAAAATGTGGCTTGAGAGAAGGCCTTGCCTTTAGGAGAGTGCCTTCTAGTGCTGTAAGGAATGCATCCTTTTCCATCTGAAGGTCATTTACATCTGAAATGTAATGAATTACATTAATGGTTAAAACCAGGAAGTATGTCAGTATCAGATAAATCACGACCCTCACTCTGATTTAAAATGTTGCCAATCTATACAATCTCAGCCTTGAACATTGTAAAACACAAAAGTTCATTACTGTAATGACCAGGTCCTCTTTAGATTTCTGAAGGAAAAGTTTATGTTAACCATTTACAGTACTATACTTTTATTCCAATTGCAAATTCCAGTAAATGTTCCCTAAAATTGAACTGGATGAAATTTTCCTATGTATCTGTTGATACAGTAAACATCAGATAAATATCCAGATGTATTTAATTATTTTGACTCACTATGTCCTATTTAGACAGCCTTTAAAAAAATTGTTTCTGAATTGAACAAATAAATAAGAAATAGCTGAAACTAACTGGCTTTGATTGTATGGAAAAACCAAGAGGCTCTAAAAGAGGGATCATTTCAAAAATACCCATGTCTTGTTTTACTCATTTTTTATTTTTAGAGATAAGCCTGTATTGACTCTTCAAACATATTAATAGTTAAAAAAAAAATTAAGCTTTTCATTTTCAGAGGCTGTTCGATGTTAAGGGAGTAGTTTTAAAGGTTTACCTCTTCCAAATGTATTAATGCCAATTCAGATGTGTTCTAACTCTGGGACTATCCTTGTGTCACTGAGAGTTGCCTTTTTTTTTTTTTTTTAAAGACAAAGAGTCAGTACTTACTGAGTGCCTCCTTGTGCTAGTCCTCTCTACATGGTTTTCTCGTGTAATTCTCACAAATTGTGATTCAGACATAATTCCCTCCCACCCTCTTTTACAGATGAAGACACGGAGGTTCAGAGTTGCTGAGTAATTAACCAAAGATCACAAAGTAGAAGCCTCAGAACTTGAACCTAATCCTGCACATTCCAAAGTCCCTGAATATTCTGATATACAGTGCTGTCTTGTGAACAGCCTGGTGTATTAGAATTTTTAAAATTAGCAAAACATTTTGGAATTAGCAAAACAAAAAGTTAAGAGAAATTTGCTTATGAATCTGTTCGATTAGCCCTTCAGTAAGAACAAAATAATTTGAAATGCACACTGGAAATATATGGCAAATTTACCTTTTTTTCTTATGTAGACTGAAGCTCTTTTGATAAATGTACTTGGCCTTGAGCTTTTGCCTCCAGGAAACCCCACAGAGATGCACCAAAAGATACAGTTAATGCTCAGCCATTAACCCCAACAAGTTGGCTTCCCTGTACTTTTATTATTAAGGTGACCCTAGGTGACATTAGGCTGTATTCCAAGCATGTGGCATCTTTAAAATAGATCACAGTAGGATTAAAGATGTATCCTTGCTCTTCTGTTTTGGGTCATTTTATGTTACAAACTCATATGTTAACATTGAAACTGGATGGTGATGAAGCTTTTCAGTTTTTTTTTAAGCGGGGGCAAAGGGAGAGGGAGGGGGCGAGTCTTAAGCAGACTGCACACAGCACAGAACCTGACGAAGGGCTCCATCTCACAACCCTGAGATCAGGACCCTGAGATCAGGACCTGAGCTGAAATCCAGAGTCGGACCTTTAACCAGTGGAGTCACCCAGGAGCCCTGAAGCTTTTCAGTTCTTAATGGCAGCTGACTTTGAAATTAAGTTTATCTCTTTCTTGGGGTAAATCAGAGAGGGAGATGAAGCATGAGAGACTGTGGACTCTGAGAAACTAACTGAGGGTTTTGGAAGGGAGGGTTGGGGGGTTGGGTGAGCCTGGTGGTGGGTATTGAGGGCACATATTGCATGGAGCACTGGGTGTGGGGCATAAACAATGAATCTTAGAACCCTGAAAAAATAAAATAAATTATTACTTAAAAAAGAAATTAAGTCTATCTCTTTCTTAAAGGTCATTTTCTGGGATAGCTTTAGTATGAGAATCCGGTAACTGGCTCCCCTCCTCTGGGTTCTTGTCACATGCTGCTCCCTCTGTGGTCCTCTCTACCCCCAACCTCCTTACCCTCCCTGCTAGAAAGTGCCATCCATTGACCTGCCTGGAAAGAAAGTGAAAGCATGGGAATCTGCACTTTAAGGCCAAAAAGCACATCTGAAAGATAGCTGCTGGGTATGCAGCAGGGAAAAGTACAGTCTACTTGTTCTTTAACCAAGTTGGTTGTTAAAGAAATTCTGACTTAAAAAGAAATTAAGAATTATATGTGTTCACTGAAGTAATATGAGAAAATATAGAAAATAAATTTAAAAAAAGAAATAAAGTAGAATTCAATGTTGTAAAGGAACTGAAGCAAGTTGTCTTTTAAATGTCCGTTACTTTCCAAATAGAAATACTTAGATGTGAGAGAGAAATAGTCATTGTGCACGGTCCATTTTGTCACAGTTAAACTAGAATAGTTGTGTGCCCCACAAGGCCTAAAAGGGTGGGGTCATGGGAAATAAACACTTCTTATAGAGTCTCATTTTTCTCTTGCTTTATCTTTTCTCAGTTTGGGGTTGCATGTTCGAAGCCCACAGTGGCTGGTACATTAAAGACTTTTCTTCTTTTTCCCAGACCCCAGGCAGGCACAGTCTTCCCCGCCGTGGTCCTATGACCAGTCTTACCCCTCCTACCTGAGCCAGATGACGTCCCCGTCCATTCACTCCACCACCCCGCTGTCTTCCACACGGGGCACGGGGCTTCCTGCCATCACCGACGTGCCCAGGCGCATTTCAGGTAAAGACCACACTTTAACTACAAACCCACTCCCGTGCAGGGGGTGGGGGGCTGGGGTCGTAGGATGGGCTGAGGCTCACAGGAACTTTCTGTTAGAGGTGTGTAGTGGGCAGGGTATGGCAGCTGGAAACCGGGTCCTCTGAATAATGGGGTTATTAAGTCCTTGAACATTTTAAATTAAAAGACTAAACACCCACCAGAGCTGGCATCATTTTCTTAAAATGACATTGAATGCCACCCAGCATTAGTCCTGCTGAATTGTGGCTCCTTTGGTAGGCACTGTCTCAACTGGGGCCTTCTCCTGAAGGTCTAATGCCAGGCCTTCTCTGCTTGCGTTCCTTTCCTTCTCAACATCCGCCTGTAAGCCAGATTCCAGACCGATGGCACAGCCTTCCATCTTTAGAGCCTCTTAATCCCCCGAAGTCCAGGCTGGCTTGTTCTGAGATGGGACGCCGGCAAACTTAACATCCTTAGCAGAAGTGAGTCATTTGAAGTGTGGCGAGGCCTGGAAGAGTCTTAAAAGTCCAGACGTGGCCTCTGAGTGGCCAATTCCAGAATGACGTAGCCTCTGCATGAACCATCTAGAACGCCGCGGTCGCTCTCAATGTGGCAGCCCTGGAGCTCGCACATCCGTGATTCCAGAGGCGCTGCCGAGCTCTGTGGCTCGCAGTGGACCACGTACACGAGGCACCGGTTCAGGCCTCCTCTCTCGCTGTCACAGAGAGATGCAGGTGCACACAGCCTTCACGCTGGCACATAGAGAAAAGTTAAAGGCTCTTGGCCAACCGTGTGAGTCCTGTGAATGAGAAAAAAAAATCTCCCAGTAAATCTCAGTACAGCCCTGACACACAGACCAGAGCACGCCCCCCACCATAAAGAAGGAAGTAGACTCACTGAGGCACATGCAGTTGGATCCTCTATGTGTCAAACACACTGCTCTGCGGTCGCGCTCCGTGCACCTGTTTGACTCCTGGCCAGCTTAATGCCTCTCTCTCTTTCTCTTTGTGTTTCTGTCTCTGTTTCTCTCCCTCTCTCATTTTCTGCAAAGCTCGAAGCCGCTACTCACTCCGCTGAGTTGCATCACTGACAAGCTGAAACTCCACCAGCAGGCTTGCAGGTTTTGATTAGTTCAGACTCCTTTATTTCTTTCCACTTGGGAGGAGGGAAGGCTTTGTTTCTCAAGCAAGTGGCAGGAAAGGGCTCTCTGGTCCTAGTGCCTTCACATTTTCTACACCAGATGGACTCCCGCAGGGGTGAGTAGGGTAAGAAGAGGGGTGGAGGGAGAACCACAAGAGTCTTTGGAAAACCATGTTACCCCTTTTACCCCTTTTCATTATGACTGCTATTATTATTTTTACGAATCACGTGGGATTTCTTGGGGGAATTGCGCAGAATCTAGAATTTTAGTGATCATTTCCCTTGACAGGAATGACTGCCTCCTTTAGGCAAACATCAGTTAAAGGCACGGGAAGGGATGAGTAAGGCACAGAGGGAGAGTGAGGGCTGATGTGGGATCCGAGGCACAGGGTTGGGCAGTGTTGAATGAGTTCTGGTCATTTCTTCTGGATTTTCTGTGTGTCTGTTTTGTTTCACATAGGGCCAAAACGATGCTTGGCCAGCACGCTTTTGTGCAAACTTGCTTCTGTTTAGGGTTCTCTGCGGCTTCCGTCTGTTCAACCCTCTGTGGCTAAAGCAGATTTTGCTGTTTGTCCAGCCAGAGCTGTACCTAGAGGAAAAAACCTCAGGGAATGATTGCAGCTTTAGGGACACTGCTCTGCAGTGTTTTCTCACCCAGGTGCATTCGCAGAAGATTGAACAGGAAAACCATTGGAAAGAACACTGAAAACACACTGTGTAAATGTGGAGTCAGTATTGCTCATCATTTACATGTGTCCTATAGAATCACAAGATTACTTTGGGTCCATTGACTGAGGCTTTCCAGAAGCTAATACCGTTCCACAGGAGAGGCTGTAGGGGCAGAAGCGGGTGAATTATCCAGCCATAGATTGACCTGAGGCCAAGGGTATGAATGAGCCTCTGCTCTAAACTAGTTTAAAACTGAGTTTAGTCCAGTTTTTTCCTCCCACCCCAAACATATCTCTGAGTCGTTCCTGGCCAAGAAACGTGGTGCCAGGGTGGAAGGTTAGTGTAAACATTAAAGGAGGAGAACAGAAAATCCCTCTTGTCAGCATGTTGGGAAGCAGGAAGAAAGAACTAGATAGGGACTGTCGGGGAACTGGAGGAACCCTGATTTACCTGACCTTGCTCTTGGGCGTGGGACTGTGTCCCACATCCCAGAGTGGTGGGCTTGCAGACCAAGTCAGCTGGCATGAGCGCCACTTTCGCTTCCCTGGGGGCCGGTCCCAGGGACCTCCTGACAATAGAGTCCATCTTGTGGGTTCCAAGGTGCCACGTTCCATAGTTTCTGTCTTATTGCCCCTGAGATCTCAAGCCATCCCTGAGGTCTAGGATGCTTTCTCTCCATAACATGGACAGCTAGAATACTAAACTTCATCTCCATTTCTAGGCAGTTCTGTGTTCCCTTTTTGAGATGCTTTCTAGAGCAGGTCATGCTTTTGTGTAGAGACTCAGTTCTCATCTCCTTATACAGAGGGGATACAAAAATACCCTCAGAAGATCGTGGGTAAGAAAGAAGTCCTTACTTGTACAGTAGGACTGGAGGTTCAGACCCAGGTTTCAGTCCCAATTCACGCACATAGCAGTCAAGTCTCTTACTTCTCTGAAACTTAGCTTTCTAATTTGTAAAATAGAGGTACAATATTAATCCTCTAGGGTTACTGTGAGGATCCGGGATGAGATGCTTTATGTAGAGTGTTGTCTACACAATGCACATGCGCTATGTGCTCAATAGATTGTAACTGATATTACGAAGCAACTGTTGTTTTGTAGTAATTGCTTATTTGGATATAATTTGCAGGCAAGCCCTAGCTTAAACGAGTCAAGCCAGTAAAAATCTGAACCCTTTAAGGGGATTATTTGCTTTGTAAAATGGAACTATACACAGAGCATAGGTAAAACAAACAAAAATGTAAATATTTAAATGAATGGATCCTCAGAGTGCATTCATAAAGCGCTGAGTGCAGTGCCTAGCTCCTAAAAGTACTCAATGTTTGCTATCATTATTACTGTATAGATTTTAAATGAATGTGTATAGAGCTAAAATAGTTGGGACCCATTCGCAAATGGTCAATAACACACTAGGAGAAAATAACTATTTTGTTATAATGTTGGAAAAACAGCGTGATCATGGTCTTTTCCAAGGGATCATAGAAATAAGAGCAACCAGAAAGATCTTTCAGGAAGTGCCATTCCTAAAGAAATTTTATTTAATCCAAAAAGACCATTCCAAAGAGTCACCATCATTTAAAATACTTAAAGGTCTTCAGAGAATCCAAATTTACAACTTCCTTTTTGGGTATCCACTCCCCCACCCCCACCCCGAGTAATTTCTCATGTGTTAGCTCCAAGTGCTAGACCTCAGTGAATTATGGCAATGACAGTGATGGAGGCTATATTGTGTTGCCCCTGCCATGGCCCTCTGGAAGCAAGGAATAAATAGAATAAGATGATAAATGTATTTACCCACAGTCCCCACTTTACCGCAAGTAAAGATGCAAAGCTAGATGTCTTAGAGTTCATGGGCACGAAACAAAGATTCAGGAAATATTTCCTTACCCTTGCATAGCCTTCAGTATCATAATAAAAACAACAGCAGCACTCATAGGTTTGTGACCAAACAATACATTACTGTGCTGTAATTGATCAGTAGGGCTTCCCTTCCAGTAGTGAGTTTGATTCATATTCAGCTGAATTAGAAGTATCTGATGCTTCTTATCAGAAACCAGTCTGGAGATACTGGAAGGCAGGCGGGATCCCATAGGGGTCGGTTCCCCTCCTCTCCCACACTCATGATGATAAGATAAGCATGGGCTTATCACCTTACAATCAGTATTTAAGTACCATCCTCCATCCCTGAGGGATTTTCTCATTTCATCTTATATGATCCTGAAAGAATACTCACAGAGGTAGCCAAAATTGTTTCTCACTGATTCTATCAAAGAGCAAGGTGTGGCAAGGGAAGGGCAAGTAAGTCTGACAAACAACCCAAACCATTGTGTGTCTTTATCATTGTCATAATGTTATCTCCCGTGGCATCTTTGATGTTCAAAGCACTTGTGAGGCTTGGCACAAAGATGTTAATTGCTTTTCTGCAGGTCATTACAAAATACTCTGTAGGTAAATAATTACAGACTTTCAAAATGTATTTTATGTAATTATCCAATACAAAAGAAACACAACTGTTTCTTTGACTTGTGGCTCAGAGTATGAGATGTCCTTGTCTCTGGAAGGAGCCCTCCATGAGTTTATTCCCTGCAGGTGACTCCTCCCCAGCCCCACTCAGCCAGGCAAAGCAGCTTAGATTAGCAGACACGGAGTGGAAGGGACTCATCCAGGCATTTTTCTGTGGTCTTGGTCATTGTGCCCATGGACCGAGATCTCTTATGCCTTCAGGAGGTCTCTTAGAGAGTTAAGACACATGAATTAGAGATGCAAGGGAGGGTCATACATGTTGTCCGCCTCTGTTCCTCTGGGAGAGGCCAGTGCAGGTTGTGTGGATGATCTTTTCCTGCATTTGTAGTATTTTTTTTTTCTTACATGAGACAGAGTGAGAAACTGTAATATTTTTGAAAGTTACATTTTTTGTTTGTTTCAGCAAATGGTCTTGATTTTCTTCTTTCAAAATATTTAAATATAAAAAAATTCCACTTAATCAACTGCACAGGACTATTCAACATGTCTCTGTTTTTACGACTCTCCGTTGCTAAACAATAACGTTTCCAAAGGTCAGCAGAATAGGCATTAGTCTAATAAATAAAGTTACTAAAAATTATTTTATTACTACCACAAAATCGAGAAATTGCCAGTGGAAAAACCCCATTTGATCATTCAGGGCCCATTGGGAGGGGTGGCATCATGTGATTTCAAACCGGGCAGTGTTTGATGACGTTCAGTTTTAAATGTCCCTTATAACCGAGTTTCTGTCAAGTCCCCTGAGTCCGGTTTTGAAACCAGTAGCTTCCATAATGTGCCAAGTATATGTGGACATTTATTTTCAGAGGGCCACTCTTAACTCACAGGAGGGAGTGACGCCTTAAGAGAGGTTAAAAGGAAAACTCCAGCAATTAATACTCATAAACCAGAAAGTTAAAGCAACTATAATAAAACACTAGAACATCTACTTTTTTACTACAGAACCGTTCCTTTATTAAGAGCCACCTGTTGGGTAGACACACCTCGGCCACAGCAGCCACGGGCAAGTAATTAAGTTTAATAGGAGCCACTCTTATTTTGAAGAAGTTCTCTGTTTAAAGCCACAGAAGGGGAAGTTATTAAATTTAATAGACCCTAAACAAAGGCAAGCCCTGTGTTACCGGTGGCATGTTGTTCAGTATTCTTCTCTGTGTTATCGACAGTGATTGGTTGGGTTATTTTTGCTTTCTAGATGTTGAAATTCATCTTGCTTTCTCTAAAGGTAGGCTCTCTTCTGACGTGAGTCGTTGAGGTTTTATCTTATTGCGGTGGGGGAGGCAGGTAGGGGGCCCAGGTTCAGGGCGTCCCTGGACCTCAGTTTACCAGGAATTCTGAGCGATGGGTGCTGAGGACCCAAGAGGTGGTTTCTGCTCCGATCAGATCAGTGAAGGTAGTTGGCCCGGATCACAGAACTGGGGGAACTCGGTTGTATGATATTCACTGTTACTTATATTTAGACTGAGTACGGACGCTCCCCATGAGCACTGCATGCATGGCCTGACTCTGATCTCACACATGGTTCTGGTCAGTCATTTGTGTGAGGATTGGTTTTTGGTACATGTGCAACTACCCACACATGAGCGAAAGTGTAGTAATGAAGGGGCTCGTGTATGAGGGGATGGCAAAGACATGGCTACAGATTTTACTGAAAGATTTGCTGCAGTCCCTTTCTCTTCAAAGGAGAAAACCTGGGAGCTTGAAACTTGTTTCACTAAAAGTATTAAAGTTAATTTTTTAAAAAGATTTTATTTATTTATTTGACACAGAGAGATCACAAGTAGGTAGAGAGGCAGGCAGAGAGAGAGGAGGAAGCAGACTCCTTGCTGAGCAGAGAGCCCGATGCAGGCCTCGATCCCAGGACTCTGAGATCATGACCTGAGCAGAAGGCAGAGGCTTAACCCACTGAGCCACCCAGGTTCCCTAAAGTTAATTTTTTTTTTTTAAGATTTTATTTATTTAACAGAGAGAAACACAGCCAGAGAGGGAACACAAGTAGGAGGAGTCAGAGAGGGAGAAGCAGGCTTCCCACCGAGCAGGAAGCGCGACATGGGACTCGATCCTGGGTCTCCGGGATCATGACCTGAGCCGAAGGCAGTCGCTTAACCAACTGAGCCACCCAGGCACCCCCCTAAAGTTAATTTTTTAATGACATGGTGACTTCTGTGGTTCCCTGGGATCTTCACCCGAGAAGAGGGTTAAGGCAATGTGACTGAAGGAAGCTGAGTTTTAGTTTTATTGTCCCTGAAGATTCTTTGTGCTGTTTTCAGATATGTCTGTTAATTCCTTGGGCCTCTGTGGGCCCGAGTGAACAAATCATGCAGAATTGCCTATCCACATGTCTAAGGATTTTGTGCAGGGAATAAGATGATGTCTGTCGGGGGATTTGTTGTTCTTAGAACTTCTGGAAAGAAAGCTTGCCTTTCTTAAACACGAGAGGAGAAACTAAACTTCAAAATGGTAGAAACATACTATTTTATATATATATAACTGATACTTTATTTTTAGAGCTGTTTTATTTAAAACTTCCTAGAGCAGTCTTAGATTTGCAGAAAAATTGAGCATAAAGTAGAGCTGGGATCTATCCCCCAGCCCCATCCTGCCAGCCCGCCATTTTGTCTTATCATTCACCGCTTGCATTTGTGCGGTGCGTTTGTTAGGACTGGTGAACCGATATTGATACGTTACTCTTAACTGAAGCCCATAGTCGGTGTTAGCGAGCTCGCTCCCAGTGCTGTGCACGTCTCTCGGTTCTGTCAGATATATGATGTCATGTATCCACCACTGCAGAGCCCTTCAGAATAATTTCATTGCCCTAAAAATGCCCTGGGCTCCACCTGTCTGTCCCTCCCCACCTGCCCCCACAGCCCCTGAGCCACCCAGGTTCCCTGAAGTTAATTTTAGTTAATCCTTCACCTGTCTCGATAGTTTTTTCTTTTCCAGAATGTTGTATCACTGGAATCATACAGTCTGTAGTCTTTTCAGACTTGTTCTTTCTCTTACTTCGCCATGACCATTTAAGGTCCTTCTATATCTTCCCATGACTTGATGGCTCACTTCTATTAACCACTGGATACTATTCTAATGTCAAGGCTGCTCTCTCTGCTCCCGGGAATACCCCAGCCCATCTCCTTTTGTCACTGACTTTGTCAGTGGTGCTTTTAAGAAAGCATTTCATGTATTCCTTCCTGGGGAAACGCTTCTGCTATCATAGCAGTTGTCCCCAGATTGTCCAGATGATGGTTTTCTGTACCTTTGGTCCATTTCTTAATGAAGATTTTTCTTTAGCTTTGTCCATAGACTGCTTACTAAACATTTACATTGAGCTGATGACTCTTACCGATTCAAGTACAGAACAGACCCAGATAAAAATAGCAACCCATTTATCTGGCGACTTCACTGCTGCCCTAGATAAAGGATGCTTCTCTTCTCTAAGAATGACTGGCATTCCTTGAGTAAGCTGCGCTGGTTTCCACTTCCATGCCAGCCACCGGCCCTCTCCTCCACGCAGCTGGCCATGGCCCTGTTCATTTTTCTCAGCCACCTCTTTCCCAGAAGGAATCCCTTCCCTGACTACCACTTTCCTCAGAGTTCATTCCTCTGCTTACACCCATCCATTTCTCATCTCTTGCTTTGGACACACTTCTAACATGACACATACCTTCCTTGAGCATCATCATTTGCTTGTGTGCCTTCCGCCTTCTATAGGAGCTGAGCTTCTCAGGCACCGTGACCGTGTTGTACATGGACTGGAATCCTTATAACTGAGCACAGTTTTGGGCACATGGTATGTGCTCAGTAAATCTTGAAGAAAACAAATATTAGTGGGAAAGGTGATAGAAAAATACAGAAAGATAGGCATGCAGAAGACATAAGGGAAGAAGACAGGGAAAAAGAAGAAAGATTTTGTTCACCTGGAACAACAAAGAAAGGACAAAACTAGAGGAACTTTTTATTGCTGATAAGGACAGGAAATAGCACAGTGTGAGTGTGCATGAGCAGTATATATTTTTATCTCCAAGCCTTTCTGCAATGTGTTTCATATTTAGAACACATAGCAAGACTGCATCTGTTTCCAGAACTTGCTGCTAACAGTTGGTAATAATGCCAAAACATACTTTAGTTCCAGCTTGAAACCAAATGATCAAATAGAATTTTTGATTTCTAATTTAGAGTCTGACATTAATTATAGCCATCATGTAATAAAGTGTCAAAGTCTTTTTTTGAGAAAAGAATAGGAATTATATTAACTAAGCTGTAGATTGAAGTGAAACTACTCCCCTAAAACAAAGCGAAAGATCTGGTTTTGACATTTTTGACAAAGTCTTACCTTCTCCAGATAGGCCTTTTCCTGTTCTCCCCAATCCTCCCTGCTCTTTAAACCCTTGCTGTATGATAGGGTTTCCTGTCACTCACTGTCCAAGTCTATGGTCTTTGGGCACACTATGCTTTGTCAGTGTCCCTCTTCATGTGCGGTGCCCCAAACCAAACTCCCTTACCTTTGGCCCCTGTTAGCCTAGGCTAAAGTGGCCTTCATGTTTCGGGGACCATGCTACACTCTGTCCTCTCATGTTTGCCATTTTCTGGCAAGCTGAATTTCTCCCATTTTTTTCTTTACTTTTATAGTTATTTTTTCAGATCCAATAGAATAATTTGCTATCTTATTTAATTCAGGTACTAGTTACTGCCTGTCAAGACTTTTTGGATTTTTATCACTTCATCCAATATAGTAGTAGCCGCTTGCATTCCTTCCTACCTGGGATGCCTTTCTTCAGTTTATTTCTGTCATTTCAAGTCAGCTCAGCAAATACTTGGTACATAATTGTAATGTGCTTAGGCAGCCAAAAAACAGAAAACAAAGTCGAAGACATCGTCTGTGCCTTCAGGAAACTTTCAGTCTTATTTAGGAGATGACATGTGCAAATAGGACAGAGCTACACTGTGATGCCGGTTCACATAGAAGGCAGAATGTGCAAAAAGTGCTCAGGATTTCAGTGAAAGGTGATCTCTTGCCCCGCTGTCCAAGCAACTTAAAACTTTCTCCTTAGGAAATTAAAAAAAAAAAAAATCAACTCCACTGTGCTAGATTATACTTTCACTCTGAGTTACTTCAACAATTACATTTTCAACTGGAAAAAAAAATTTCCACTTGTTGGCATGTGTGGTTTCATAATGTTTCTTTTTTTTTTTTTTTTTTTTTTTTTTAAAGGTTTTATTTATTTGACAGAGAGAAACACAGCCAGAGAGGGAACACAAGCAGGGGGAGCGAGAGAGGGAGAAGCAGGCTTCCCGCCGAGCAGGGAGCCCGATGTGGGACTCGATCCTGGGTCTCCAGGATCATGACCTGAGCCGAAGGCAGTGGCTTAACCAACTGAGCC
>PITA01021159.1:0-27938 GCA_004023965.1 Spilogale gracilis | reverse complement strand
CTTTATTTATTTGAGCGTGCACAGGTGGGGGAGGCCCAGAGGGAGATGGGGAAAGAATCTTAAGTAGATTCTGCCCTGAGCACTGAGCCTGGAAACCAAGAGTCAGATGCTTAACTGACTGCACCACCCAGGTGTCGCCTTTGCTGGTTTTTATTTGCTTTCTCCTGCCTCCTCCCACTAGAATGTAAGCTCCATAAAAGCAAGAACCTAGTCTTGTTGCTCTGCTGGGAACGGTGCCTGGTACAGAGCAGGAGCTAATAGAATCATCCATAGAATGAAAGGATGCATTAATCCTAGATTCATAAAATGCCCCCCTGGGTTCTACAGCTTGACTTCTGATAGTCTCAAGGAACCTTTGACTCTTGCAGCAGTCAATTTTGAGCAACTTCTGGGAGGAGTTTCCCTCCAATCCTTAAATTCACATTTTCTTTTTCTCTATATAGATCTGAAATTCTATAACATAAGATCTGAGAGGTTCTTATCTTAAGTGTACCATTGTACCATTAGAACAGTTTTGACTAATCCATATGAAGACACAAAACATTCCCATCCCCCCAGAGAGTTCTTCTGTGCCCTTTCACCCCTACCCCCAACAAGCACTGATTTGATCTTATCACCATCTCTTTGTTTTGCCTAGAATTTTGGTTAAAAGGAATCATCCTTTTTGTGTCTAACTCCTAATCGGCAGGTTTTGGGGATTCCTTTGCATGGTTGCCTGTACCCGTAGTTCATCTCTTTTTGTTTCTGAGTGGTAATCCATGGGATGGCTGTGCCACTGTTGGCTTACCCATTCTCCTGCTGAAGGACATCTAGGCTGTTTCTAGGTTTGGGCTCACAAGTAAAGCTGCTACAAACATTCTTATACAAGGCTTTTTGTGAACATCAGTGTTTATTTTTCTTGGATATATACCTATGGGTTGAATATGTGGGTCATGTTTAACTCTTTAAGAAACTGATGAGTTTAGAGGATAGATGCATGTTTAACTCTTTAAGAAACTGTGAAATTGTTTTCCAGAGTGATTGTGTCTTTTAAAAATCCACTTTTAATTTCCCCAAACTGCACCATGAAACTATTAGGCAGACAAATACTTAGCAATCATCCATAGGAATTCACATTGGTAGTTATAGTATAAAATACAATAAGCCAGAGAGCTCAGAAGGAAGCTCCAATTCCCCAGTCCTCCCCATCCAAGCCCTACTCCTTTGTTTCTCTGGTACTTGAAGAAAGAAAGCCTGATGATCCACTTTGCCAGAGCAGAGGGAAGTCACTGTGCCCTTCCCTTATTCAACTAATATTTTACTCTTTTCTACCATGTGCTTTCTTGATGAGCAGAAGCTAAAAGCCAATATTCCAAGCAAGATGGCCTGGGTTCTGTTTTGTATTGAGCTTCTTGGCCCATACTCTGACACAGATAAAGAATAGCACATGCCTGGGGCTCTTTCAGGCTCTCAGGGAGATGCAAGGAGCTGTCCCTCAGAGAAAAAGAAGCAACTAATCATGTATCATGCACACATTTGAGCTTTCAGGGGGAAGGTCTAACTTGAGGATGGATTTTCCTACCACTAAGAGTCTTTTTTAGATAGAGAGCTGATGGTAGTTGGCATTTAGGGGACCCTTTGGGAACTTATTGCCCATCAAGATTGAATAGTTTTACTTGGTCAAGACCTGAGAAAGCATAATATTCTTAGGCCTCTCCAGTCAATGATGTTTAATCAAGTAATATTCGAACTTCTTTAAGAATCAACCCACTAAGGCCTTTGGATGGCTTCAAGCACTCTTGGGAGCATTTCCCTTTCTACTGAGTGATGGGAAAGGTCCAAGAATGGTTGCCCTCAATAACTAAGGCCCAAGTCAACTCAGCGTGGACAGTCAAGGACTCGAGTGAGTACCAGCATCACAAGCATCTCAGATCCTTTGAGTCCAATTCCATTCTGGCCCTTTGGGACCTCTCTTAACCTCCAGCAGCCCTAAAAGACCCCTGAAGTTACTGGAGAAGAGACTCAGTTTCCCAAGAGCCAGAGAAATTTTCAGGAACCAAAGAAGGTAATGACCCCCCCAAAACCTTCCTGAGGTAAAAACCAACTACCAGGATGATCAAAGGGCTGTCCAGTTTTCTGGTAGTCACCACTATCCAGTCTGGACCTGGGCTTCTCAACCATCTTAGAGCTGAAGACTACCCCAAGACTTTCTGAGTCTGGATCCACATTTCCAGGGCTAGTATATGTCCAAGACAATACAAAAAATGTGATCATGTCATTGGGGAATGAGGCTTTCCTGCACCGCTGTGGTTAAACCTCCTGTCAGTAAAGAATTTGTGGTAGAAGTCATCGGGAATCCTCTGGCACAGAGCACCTAGGGTATTGACCCCCACAGCTCTGGCTCTTGGGGGGGGTTTGAGATCAGACATAAGGAAATGATTGCATATCCTGTTGTTCAGACCAAGGCCCAAGTTCTCAAATGGGTTGTTAAACTGTTTTTACTCCCAACCTGCACTTTTTGTAATAAGGTTCACTTTAAAAACATGGTAGACTTTGTTTTCTAAAGGCACCTTTAGAAGACTCTGAGAACAGGAAAAACATCATGTTTTCTTAATAAGGCATTTATTCTGTCCTCTGAGTTCCTAAACTTAATAGGTCAGAAAAAGAAAAAACAAAAATAAAAACCCAGGTGCTGTTCTGGTTTGATATAAGCAGTTATCACATGCTATTTAGAGAGTGTGTAGAAGGATTCCTTGGCTCCTATTGAATCCTGGAATTCTGTTTCCAACAGGCTTTCAGCCTCCGTGGCTCTGAGTCATCTGCCCGGTGACCAGAAGCTGGGATCCAACATCATGTGCTGCCCAGATAATAAGGTCAAATGTGCCAGACCCGCTGAGAGCCTGATAACTGGCTTATTAACATCCCTAAATGATAGCACTTTTGATTAAACCCCACATCTCTGCCTGCTCCCCCTCTTGTCCCTTCTAAAATTAGAGCTGGTATTTTGATAGCCATGCCCTTGCTTGAACTTTAGGATGGTTCAAGGATAGTGGAAAATCGTGATATCCCTAGACTACTACTTCCAAGGACAAGAGATTCTCTGGGTCACAAAGCCTTAGGCTTTAATTCCAAGCCTTGCTGGTCTTCTCTTCCCCTGGGAATGCACTTATATATTTTTCTAAATAGCCAACAAGGTATAAAATAAAATGTAAGATTTATATTTATATTTAGGAGCCTTGTGTTCTAATAACAGCTTCTGCTCCTAAACTAGATATATAAACAAACAGAAGTCAGTCATATCACTGTGCTTGTTTTTCATTTACAAAAAGGAAAGAATGTTGCTTCCTAGAATTAGTATAGGGATCACAGAGGATAATAGATAAAAATCCCTTTGTAACTAATAAAAGCGGTATATGAGTATTATTATAATTAGTATTCATGTTCCTAGGTTTTCTATGTTGTGTGTAACATTGCTTTGTTTGACGACAATACTTTCTGAAGTCAATGTTCAACATAAAATATTATAGAAGAATTTAGGAATATCCTCTAATGGAACCATGGACCTACGAAATGAAGATGTTCCAGGATGACAGACAGCTCTAGATCTCCATGAAAGCGAGGAGAAGGCTGAAACCCAGACTGAAAAAACAGGAAAAGTGGACGGTGGATGTCAGTGACCTAGAGAGTGTCTTCCACCATGTGGGAGAAAGGGAAAGAGAAAGTCTAGGTCTTCCTGCCATGGAAGAGAGTATTTGAGGCATCCCAAGGAATTAGGTTAAGATGACTGTGCAAAGCAAAAACTTCTAGTTGGGAATGCCCTTCCAAAGAATACAAAAACAGTTCAAGAGGAAGGCAGCTGGTTCTTGGACATGGATTGAACACAGTTTGAAGAAGAAGATAGGGTAGGATGAATGAGCCAAACAAACTCTTTAGACTATAAAATAGAATTAGGGTAAGAATGAGGCAGAGGCTCAGAACATCAGTGTGAGGATTGGCATGAAGCTTTGTAGCATGAAGCTTTGTGGTGAGTGTGAGAGAGTGAGGGCTCTGAGAAGAGTAACATGTGGGAACTTGAATTCTTAGAGGAGAGGAGCTCTGATTGATGGGAGTGAGTGCCATGGGTTTGGATGACAGAAACAAGTGAGTGGAGATGACAGTCTCTGAAGTGGAGGAAGTCAGGGACCTAGAGGACTAGGGTCTTCACTGAGACCACACATTGTGAGAGGAGTCTCCCAGGATGAAGGTGGGACTTAAGGTTACAAGACACACAGGAACCAAAGTTTTTCATAAATTTGGAGGAATGACCAAAGAGTTTAGAAGATGAAAATGACAAGAAAGGGAAGGCAATGGGATGGCCCAGTGACAGGGGCCCATAGATAAGAGGAAAGGAATGTTATTTGGAATAACAACTCTCCTCTGACTTCCAATCTATTCTTCTTCATCCCTTCCTCAGACCTAAACCCAGAGAAGGTGAAAATGAACAAGGATAGCAGTCTCCACATGACCCTGGAAGGATGACAGATTAATAATGTTTTTCCTTCACATAGTCAGAAGTCAAGATGGAAAGACAAAGTAGAAGGAACTGCTTGCAAAGAAGTGGAGGGTACAGAGGACTCTGATTCCAATTTTTACGTGTGCAAGTGGAGCCGTGGGACAGACTGGGTAGAAGGACAGCCATGGAAGGATGAAATCAGAGACAGAACAGAAAGGGCGAACAGAGGGTCTTGCCTTTGGGGCTGTATCAGTGACAAGGATGAGAAGCTAGGGAATGAACTGAGCCCAAGGTTCTGAGTGGAACTTTAGACAGGCTCAGAAGTAGGGTCGTTTGTATGTTCTTCCGGGGGCAATGAATTTGGAGACACCATGTCCTCTTTTGGACATAGTTTCTGAACACCCACAAAGCAGTGACCTTCAGCCAGCAAGTGCACTTGTCAGCATGATATCTGAAGTGTAATTGCCTGAGGTCAGCTCTCAATTTTATCAGAGGGCTGACTGAACATGATTCTGACCACACTGTGACATCTGGGTCTTAGATGATACAGTGGCATAGATTCTTGGTCTTTTTCCTTATCCCTTCTTTCTCCCTTCTTTCTTTCCACCTCTGCAAGATTATTGGTGACCACTTAAATGCCAATAGTAAGAGAATAGTTAAATTAATTTTGGTATATTTGTGCTTTGAAACACCATATGGCAATTTTAAAAACGGGACACACTTGTAAATGTGCATCTCAAAAGATCTCTAAGATAATAACTGGGTTGAAAAAAGGAACTGGCGAGATAATGACTAGAGTAAGAACATATGATTGGAAGGAAAGCAAAAGAAAGGAAGGAAGGGAAATGCATACTTATCTGTACTATGTGTGTTTGTTTTTACATGTTTATGAATAGAGAAAAATTCCTCAAAGATACTGAACTGATAAGTCTAATTACCCCAGGTGTGATCCCAGGGGGCAGTGGGAAGGAGGAGAGAAAGAATTTTTATTACAGACACTATACATTTCTGTAATTCTTAAATTTTTAACAATATGTTATTAGATATTACCTTGGCAACTTAAGACATAATTCTCTAAGTGATTCTATCTAGATCTGGTCTTTACAAACTCTACTTCTATTCATTGCACACTTGAGTTTTATTCCCTTTGGATTTGGGCATAACATAAGCAAATAGCGAATGTTTACTCAATGAAAGCACATTGTTTGGGAAAACTTGGAGCAGAGATGATGGAAGCAATTTGCAAAATCATTCAGCAGAAACTGGAGAACATTGTCAATGAGTTGGAAAATTGTTCTGAACAATTCATGATGTAGGTTAGCTCCTAGGCAGAAGCTGGGAAATTGAAACTGTCTTACTTTCGTGTGCCATTTGCTATCTTCTCTTTATAAGTGAGAGGTGAAATTAATAAAGTCTAGAATTTCATAAGAAGGCAATTTTCTCATTCTTAAGTGATGAATTTAAAAGTTGCACACAAATAATTACAGTTTATAAGGAGTTGTATCTGAAACCTACAGTATAAGTATTTTGAAAAGTGGGTTCAATTTAATTTTAAAATACTGAAAGGTGAAATTTGAAAAGACAGTTTTCATAGTTGATTTGTTTTCATAATTTTCTCCCCAAAGGCTGGGTGAGCAAACTTTCTACCCCATCACTTAAAAACCCGTGAGAGTTCACACCGATGACTTCATCCTATATTAGCTTTCTGCCTAAATATACCACTGAGCAAATTACTGCAGACAACCTCAGTGTTAAAACAGCTTTTTGAACAAACCCAGTCTCTCAAACAAGTGTGAATGAGCTGCACTTGAAAATTCAGTCCTTGTCATTCCTCTCCAAAGTCAAGGACACTTCACTAAGCTCCCTGGCCCTGATCTCAAGAGAGGAAAAGGGCACAGGTTGGCAGTAGACTAGGCTTGTCCTCACGACCCCACTCTTGCTCACTTTCTTCTGCCCCATTTGGCCAGAAAGTTGGGTCTGCCTTTGCTCGGGCTGCTCTCCCCCACTCCTTCCACCCACCCCCACATTCCCCCCACATTCCCACTCCCCAAGTCCCACCCCCACCACCCCGGGCCTGAAATCTCCCAAGGTCTCCTAAGGTTTTTTTCTGTGAAATAAATACATTTTTAAAAACCAGATCAAATGAAGAGCTATTCAAGAAGGACAAGTCCATGCATGCTTTGGGAAAAGAGAGAATTCACAAGAAAATCATGGACATTTCAAATTGCAGAGGATTATGAAAATCTCTACATTCAATTCCCTTCTTTCAAAGCTGAAGAAACCAACTCCCCGAGAGCCATGTGACAAGCCAGGACCAAATGTCATTCTTTAGTCAATTTATTGTTAGAAGAAAAATATCACCAGTACCCAGATGTTTCTGGAACAATTTGATGATACTGAAAGTAGGAGTATATCAAAAATATAGTAAATTCATAGCAGATACCTTATTAGGTAACACTTGTATCATAAATTTGAATTTCTTGGCATTGGGTTTTTATACTGAAACTTTAACATGGACTTATTCATTCAAAAATATTTATTATCTGTGTGTGCCAGGCACTATTCAGATGCTGGGGAAAATCTGGGAACAAGTGGCTGTTGGAGAGTTCTGCACAGAGCAGGGATATGATCCAACTTAACAATTTTCAAGGACCACTCCAGTTGCCGAGTTGAAAATAGACCATGAGACAGGGGGTAAGGGCTGGAGAGAGTGGAAACAGGCAAAGCAGTCAGGAGGTCATGGCCGCCCAGATAGCCAAGCCCAGCGGCTTGCAACAAAGTAATAGTGGAGCAAATGACATGTTGAAGGAAGAGCCAACGGGATATCCTAAGGCACTGGATGTGAATGTAAGAGGAAGAATGAGTTAGGGGTAAGTCCTCCAGAATATCTGGCTTCTTAAAATATGGTAACTGGAAGAATTCAATTGCCTTTAACTGCAGTGGGGCAAACAAGAAGGATCAGGAATGAGGGATACATTTTGGAATTCTGTTTGGGGCATATTGTTTGAAAATTCTAGAAGGGTTGAGTAAGAGTTTTATATGCAGATGAGGGTGGGTGGGCATTCCATATGAAGAGAACATGCATGAAAGCATGGGGTCAGGGAAGGGTAGAGCCCATCCTGGGACCGACAAACCCTGGGGCCAAAGCGCAGGCTGTGCAGGGGGAGGTGGCTGTTAACAGCTGGGATGAAGAGAAAATTGTGGGTGTGGGGGCTGCTGTGCTCTGCTGAGCTGTGGTTAATCTCCTGGTGGCAGAGGAGATGGCCCTGCTGTCATGGAGGCAGGAAAGAGTGCCAGGAGCTGGCACTGTCTTGAAAGGGTGCCCTTCAGTGGGTTCTCTCCAGTTCCTGAGTCCCCGGCCAGCTGCCACGGGGGCCGCCAACAGAAGACCAGATCCACCTTGGGGGAAGGACATCGCCCCTGCCTGAGGGCTTGGAGAGCCTCTAGCAAGCTTTAACTCAAAGAGGGCCCCAAGGAGCTTTTTCCAAGCTTGTGTGGACCACCCTAGGGCAGACATCCCTCAGATCATACATGCGAAGGGCTCATCTTTCTGTCCTCTTTCAGTCAAGACCAGCCTGATGGTGTGAGATTTCTGTCAAATCTTCGCCTTTGAGAGTCACAAAAGGAAAGCTTTTCCTTAAGATATTTCAGGAATATGGAGCATCTGCAAATGTTTATCAAATTTGAACAAAGTGTTAAGATTGAAACCAACACCACGGAAAGGATCATCTGTTAGCACTGTGTTCATTGTGACGTGTGTGCATGCCTGTGTTGGCACTGAGGGGAGATAGGAAAACTCTAGGCTCCGCCACCCACGCTTCTCAGGAGCAATTTCTCCTTGGCAGATGGAGGCGTATGTCCCTGTGAAGTACGCGGTGTGACTTACACTGACACCATCAAGACACCCAGGTAGATTGTGTGCAAGGGAGTGTGGGAGCCCTAACAGGGGTACACGAGATGATGATAATGTTAAGGCAAATTTCCAGGGGGAGAGGAGTCTCTTCCAGGGTGGCTTTCTGTTACTGGCTTTTAGGGCACAGAGGGCAAATAATGTACCTTGTCACCACTCTTTCCTGGCCATCCAATCCCACTGCCTGTCCTTGAGAACACAACTAAACGACATGTATCCTCTTACACTGGTTTCTAGAAATAACCAGCTGGAACTTCAGCTAAGTCATTTCATTATTCCGGGGCGAGGGTGGAAAGAAACTTGTCTACATGTACCAAGGCTCCATATGTCTATGTAGGTATATATACATGCATGCATGCCCACGTACATGTATGTTCTGGGCATGGGCATGTATTTTTAAAAATATCCTACGTATGGGTGGCGCCTGGGTGGCTCAGTTGGTTAAGCGACTGCCTTCGGCTCAGGTCATGATCCTGGAGAGCTGGGATCAAGCCCCACATCCAGCTCAGCGGGAAGCCTGCTTCTCCCTCTCTCACTCCCCTTGCTTGTGTTCCCTCTCTAGCTGTGTTTCTCTTTGTCAAATATATAAAATCTTAAAAAAAAAAAAATATCCTACATATGATGCCAGGCTTTTCCTGTGCCTATTATCCAACCAGTTATCCTGACCACAATTATGGGAAATCCAATGGCCTTGCCAAAAGCGATCCGGATTTCTAAGAGTACTAGATTAATGTGGTGGCCTCTTTGTCTGATCTCTGGCTTCAAGCCACACTGTTTTGTTTATGGAGTCACTGTCCTGAATGGGAGAAAGTTGGTCCACACCAGGGAGAGAGTTGCCAAACAAACCATTCACCCAGGGTTCTTTGGATGGGAGGGCAATTCTACTAAAGGTTTGGGGGAAATGATGGGAAGTTTGCCTCAGAGCAACTCATACAATTTTAAAACTAAATAATTTTTGCCTGTCTCCTTCAAAGCCCTTTGACCTCTCCATTTTCTTACTCATCTATCTTACCACTTTTTTTCCTTTACATCCTCTTCCTAGGAGCTGAAAACACTTAAGATTAAAAAAAATAATAATGAGATGGAGCATTCTTTTAATTTAAAAATAAAAAAAATATTTAGAATTTTTAAAAATGCCCCAATATATTATGCAGAGTAATTCTTTATCTCCATGCCCTCCCTTGACTCTCAGCTTCAAACTACCTGGCTCATCCAACACTCTGAGGAAGTTCTGATGCCCACGCCTGGCCCTTGGAGGCCGACCGAGCCAAAGCTGCAGGAAATGACCAGGAGGTTGCTGCAGCTCTCTCCGCTCCAAGATTACAGCTGATCACAGTGTTCTTCTCTGCACTTTTTTCATAGTTTTCAAATTTTATACCATACCTTTTATCCAGATGAAAATAAATAACTAAATGCTTTAAAAATGTTCTGGTAAAATAAATCCCGGTTTTTTTAGAAACTAGTTTCTCAGAAGACATTTGTAAAGGGAATTTGACAAAAGCTAAAATTGGTGCCAAGTGTGTGGGTTGGCAAATTCTTCTGTAAAGGGCCAAAGAACAAATTATTTTAGGCTTTGTGGGCTACATGGTCTCTGTCGTAACTCCTAGACTCTGCCACCATGAGCAGAGAGCAGCCATTGACCATCCACACCAAAAAAATATGTTCTAATAAAATTGTTTACAAAGCAGGTGGCAAACAATTCTGGCCCATGAGCTTCTGATGGCAGCCCCTGCTGCAAGGACGTGACCCACCGTGATCAAACTCTTTATGTGCTTGATGGGAGCATGAGTGAACATTCTCAAGAAGAGGAAAGCTGATGGGGTGCCCGGGGGGCTCGGTGGTTAAGCCTCTGCCTTCAGCTCAGGTGATGATCCTACAGTCCTGGGATCAAGCCCCGCATCTGGCTGCCTCCTCAGTAGGAAGCCTGCTTCTCCCTCTCTCACTCCCCCTGCTTGTATTCCCTCTCTGGCTATGTTTCTCTCTGTCAAATAAATAAAATATTAAAAAAAAAAGAAGAAGAAGAAAGCTGATATGATATGTTTCCTTTCCTTCTTAAAAATTTGTTTCTTTTTAAAATACCTTTCAGAAAGTTTGGAAAGTAGAACTTTGGCTCCTTCAATGATTCACAAAAGCTTAAAAAGAACTGAGATGGTAAAGTGCTAGATTCGATGAAAAAGTAAGTTGGAATAGGGAACAAATAAATCTGGTAGAGAAAAACTGGTTGTTGAAGAGCATGTGAAGGAAGATGCAGAAGTCAATTTCAGTGTGTTACCTGAGTGACTGTAAAAGGAGCAAAGGAGAGAGACCTGCATCCCCTATGAGATTGATTTCCCACTGCTGGGCAGGTTTTCTGGGGCCTGCAGCTGTACTTTACAAGGATGGCCCAGTACCCCTGGGACAAGCTGTACTTTTCTAAGAGAGGATCAAGTTCTGCATTCTTCTTTCTGCATTCTTCTACTGCCTTCTGACATCTTGTTAGTGCCCTAATGAAAACCAAGAGGTCATTTTAGACCTCACAGAGGCAGGGGCAGGGTGTTACCTGGCTCACAGAAGTCGATATCCTCTTTGAAAATGACGCCAGATACAGCAGAAGCCACTGATAACCTTTTGCTTTTGATTATTGACCTTTTGAGTAAAAAGGATTGGCTGGAGCTTAGCCCCGGATTTTGTTGGGAAACATGGTCTAGGTTTTCTTTCACATTTGTGTGTGTGTGTGTGTGTGTGTGTGTGTGCACACGCACACATGCACATGAGTGTGCTTTCTAGTTACAAGATGCCTTTTTTACCATTACTAATGAAAGCAAGAGGGACTATTAGAGAAAACTGCATTCTTGTTTTAAGCCAGACAATTCTGGTGGACAGAGAGACCTTAGGCGCTCTCTGCTGTTAATGTGTTTTTCGGAGCCTCTGGACAAGGATCTATATAGTCAGAAGAATCAAGAATCAGAAGTGAATCTAGGCAGGATGGACAAATCAAGTCCAAGGGGGTGGAAGATGGGTGAAATTAAGCAAGACAATCATCCTTATTCAGCCAACAGAATCATAAGTCTTGTTCATGATTTATAATTATCTTCAGACATTCTGTTGACGGTTCTGGGTGAGGTCAGCAAGTCGGTCAAGTTGGGCTCACTCTCTCTGCTCTCTCATCCATTCGCCCGCCATCTTTTTCCATGAAGAATCTTACAGAGGTGATTTGCATTGACAGTTCGGGAAGCTTTAGTGGCTGAAATCACCATGGTATCAACATAAAAAATTCTGTCTGATTATAGTGGATCTTGCCTGTCTGTCAAGTTAGGGTGAGGTTTTGAGAATAAAGCCAAGTCTCTATTTTAATATTGTGTGTTATAAGAACTTCAAATCATCATTATACTTGATCAACCCTTTCATGATAGAAATCAAGCCAGCAAGAGCATCTCTGAGCTGAGTGGGCCAGTCAGGAGACACATTTGTATTAATCACATTAGTCAAAGTGTTTAAATCTGGAAGAGAATGAACAATTTGCCATACATGTCTCGGTGGGCAGATTCCAGCTGTGGAGAAATGGAGACGTCCTGGTTGGAAGTGGTGTCTGGCAAATTGAAAGGGGAAAAGTGATCTTGCCTATGAAGAGGCTGAGTGTCCCTGATGCTGAAGGGTACCCAGGAAGGCACAGAACAAGGAAAGGTATTTAATACCTTCTTGGAAGCTTTCCAGCCATTTTCTGCCTTTTCAACCCCCTACAACTTTCTTTTCTCATGGATCTTCGTAAAGCTTCCATTTTCTACCTTAACACCGGGTCATGTGCTCACCCTCTCTTACTTGCTTTCTTGCTCTTGAAGGCGTACCTGTAATATATGGTCTGCTTAGACCCTGTGACCCCCAAATACCTCCATTTCATCAGATTTCCCTGAGTCTGTTTAGACATCAAGGTTAAATTGGAGAGAGGACTAAATCAAAATTCTCTGAGAGAATTTCTTCCATGGTTCCACTCTCCCTGGTCAGTCTTAAAAGAAGCCACAGATGAAAAAAGTGATGCCAAATGCTATACAATATAACACATTTTAGGAGAAATGTGGCTTCTAGTTTTAGTGATTATTCTGTGTTTACAAAACACAACTGAAAGCTCTGAAGAAATGATGATGTGGTTGCCTTTAAGCTGTGGTCAAATATTTATAGGCTCATTCTGAGCTATACTGAAACTCTGATTACTCCAAGGGGAAAAATTAGAAGAAATAATAAATATTTTGACTCAACATAAAAAAGATAGTTAGCCTTTACTACCTTGAAAAGTAGTAAACCCCCTAGCACTGGAAATGTTCAAGGAAAATGCAATCTGGATTGTATAAAGTAGGAAAAGCTAAGCAAAAGTAACAAACACACCTAAAAGATTCAGTCCCTTAAAGAACAAGGCTTTTTCATTTCTGTGTTTGTTTCCTCATGCACAAGTCCGAAGGAGGAATTGAGGGACTCAGGTTGATGATTCTTCTAGGATTCCAGAGTTATTCTGGACATCACCATCCCAGTGTTCTGGAAAGGGACAAGAGCATGAACCCACACAGAGGCCCACACCACACCACCCTCATACCATTGGCCATAACCGACCACAAGGAGGGCTGGGACATACGTCCTACCTCTACCCAGCCGGGCACAGGTTCACGCTGCACTTCTGACACAGGGAGTGGGGAATGGGAGGAGCAGATTTGGGTGGGTAGATGGATGTCTCTGCTGCAGCTAACAGAAGCACTGTACTTGGAGTCAGACCAACAAAGTTTGAATCATTGTGCATCGATTCAATAGCTGCGGTACTGTTAAGTGAATCATTTAACCTCTCTACAGTTGTGTCTCCTCATCTGCAACATGGAAGAAGGAAGCGTGCAACATCTATCTTACCCTATGTGAAAATAAAAGGGAAAAATCAATACAGCTGGGAGCCTCAGGGTTATTAGGCCAACGCTGTAGTGACGTTGGTTGTTGCTTTAGTCAGAATCGTAAGTGTAGGTGTACATGAATGGTCGGCGTCAACAATACCCTCAACGTCTGAGAACAAATGGCAAATCTAGTAGATTTAAAATGCAGCATGAGGATTTTAGATTGGAAAACGGAACAGTTTGCGCATGGCCATCAGAAATTAGAGGTAAAGAGGATAGGAATGAGCTATTGAAGAGGAACACAGAGTTTTTGTTTAGATAACGTTAAAAGAAGATGTGACTCTCGTTTCCTGGGGAGTGAGTTTGAAAAAACCTTCAGGATTGAAAAGAGGGACTGCACCAGACAGTCATTTCTCCAAGTCTTTTCT
The DNA here is from genome assembly GCA_004023965.1 of Spilogale gracilis. Taxonomy (NCBI): domain Eukaryota; kingdom Metazoa; phylum Chordata; class Mammalia; order Carnivora; family Mephitidae; genus Spilogale; species Spilogale gracilis. The sequence goes on along the minus strand of PITA01021159.1, from coordinate 14,282 downwards.
CGACCTGTTTTTCTTTTTCTGACATTAACCTATGCAGGCATCTCCAAATATAAGGCATAGCTGAACTTCTTTAACAGGAAAAGTTAAAGTTGTTTATCTTTTCTGACTTCACTCTGGTACAGAGGAAAGGAAAGAGGTGTTCGAGGCTGGCAAAGTGGAGATATTTGTAGACCATGCAAAACTCTCGTCAGGAGCGTGAAGGAAGGAGCCTGAAGAGAACGGCAGGTCTGTGCGTGCTGCTTGTGCCTTGCTGTTTTTAGCATGGTTTACACAAAATATAGAGCTCAGTAAATAATTGGTTGTTTTGCAAGCAGAGACAGAAGGAAGCAGAGAGAAAGTATGGAAATGTATAGTTTCACATTCCTTCGTTTGTTCATTTGTTAATAGAATATGTCCCTGGCACAAGGGAAACATCAGTGAACGAACCACACAAAGAGCTTATATTCCAATTGCTGAGATATACAGCAAGCAGAGACTATAATAAATAATTTGTGTATGCTAGAAAATAGTAAGTGCTCTAGAAAAGAAATAGTGGAGGACAGTGAGATTTGGGGGTGGTGACTTTGAATAGGAGGGTCCAGGTAGCCCTCAGGCAATATTTGTGGCAAAATTTGAGGCAGTTTTTGAGCCAAAGCATGGAAGTGAAGGAGCTGACTGTAGAGATATGTAGAGGAAGCATGTTTCAGGTAGAAGAGGGATGAGAAGGGCAAAGGCTGAGCTTCGGACGTGCTTGTGTCACATCACGTGGGCTACTGGATGACCCTCAGCAAGCTCCCAGTGGTCATCCTCTGCCCCTGGGGAAGAATGAGAATGAGAATCAAATGGAAAAAAAAAAAAAACAAAAAAAACTAGCAGTTTTTTCCTGGACAAAGAATGAGGAATAAGAATTTTTTTAATCAGGATTATCAAACTATACAAATAGGAATATCTTGAATTTTAGAATAGAATAAATTCTTCAGCACATCTTTAATATCACATTTTAGAACTGTGTTGTATAACAATAATTAGGTCATTCTCATGTTCATAAAATTCTTCCTTGATGAGCCAATGTATTTCTCTGACAGGTAGCATAATGTTATGAAAGCAGCCTAGATTTGAGGGGGCCGGTCTTAATGCAGTTCTTATCTTGACCTCTCCACTGACTAGCTGTGTAAGTTACTTAATAACTTTAAGCCTTAATGTCCTGGGTGTAAGAGAGGAGTAATCATACTGGGTGAATGAGATAGCATATGAAAGATAAGCATCATGGTGTCCACCCCATAGAATGCACCGATGCAGGTTGGTTTCTCCACAAATCAGGAGACTCAGTGGCAATGTGGGCTAGCTACTTTCAGCTGTCCTTGAAAAGGAGATCTTCTTGTGGAAACACTGACATTTGTATGAAATGTAGTTGGCCAAAGCTGAAAGAAGAAACTTTGCTCTTCATTCCAACACATTTGGCTTCATTTTGGTTCTCCTTCTGAAAGCTTGGTGACCTCAAGCACCATACCTCTGATGAAGAACTGTCTGGGGTGAGAATTTGGCACAATGATGAGAATCATCATCTCATGAAAAATCCTATTCTTGTGATGTCTTCAGCCCTAACTCAAAGTCTTGTGGTTGCCAGTAGTCAAATAAACCCTGGGATAAAGATAAAATCTCTATGGTGATTTGTTCATAGAAGCCAACTTGCTTGAAGGCCGAACTTCTCAATGATTTTACAGTCTGGTATTTTTATTGATATTTCAGTTACATACTGTTAATTACAAATTTTTCTAACACCATGGTAATGGCGCAAAGCTTTCCTAATTATGCAAGATGCTGTGAAGAATCACAAGGGGACTTCAAATGCTTTGATTAAAATGACATTCACAGAATTGACATTTAAATGACTAATTTAGTTCTTCTCCCATACCCTAAGTGCATCTATATTTTGTGTTGTATGTGAAAAGATGTTTGGAGAATTTCAGAAGCACAACCATCACCATCAGCAGCAGTCTATTTATAAAATTAAATCTTCACTGTCCAAAGGAAAAAAAAATCCTGTTGCTATATAGACAACTTTATTTTTAAATGATATGAACCTATTATTGGATTGGAGTAAACTACTTCATAACATTCCTTGATATTCTTCAGCCTTCCCCCATAGGAATTTATACCTTTGTGTAACGTGGGACAGCAGAGGGTTTTTTGAGTTTAAAAATTCTTGGTTTTGGGGCGCCTGGGTGGCTCAGTTGGTTAAGCGACTGCCTTCGGCTCAGGTCATGATCCCGGAGACCTGGGATTGAGTCCCACATCGGGTTCTCTGCTCGGCGGGAAGCCTGCTTCTCTCTCTCTCACTCCCCCTGCTTGTGTTTCCCCTCTGGCTGTGTTTCTCTCTGTCAAATAAATAAGATCTTTAAAAAAAAAAATTCTTGGTTTTATTCTTAGATCAACTGGGTGTTTGATCTTGGGCAAAAGAGCCTCAGCTTTCTCAAATGTAACACAGGAATAATTCCCAGGATCATTCTACAGATTTAATATGAACATTTTTAGAAAACATCTAGTATTGGGATTTGATATGTACATATTGTGAAATGACCACAATAAGTTTAGTTAACATCTATCACTGCATAGTTACAATGTTTTTTCTTGTGATGAGAACTTTTAAGATTTACTCTCTTAGCAACTTTCAAATATACAACACAGTAATTTTAAGTTTTGTTTAAATCCCAGGTAGTTTATATACAGTGTTAGTTTCAAGGGTAGAATATAGTGATTCAACACTTCCGCGTAACACCTGGTGCTCATCACAAGTGCCCTCCTTCATCCCCATTACCCATTACCCCCCACCCCCGCCCAACCTCCCCTCCAGTAACCATCGGTTTGTTCTCTATAATTAAGGGTCTATGTCTTGATTTGTCTCACGTTCTCTCTCTTTTTTCCACCTTTGCTCATTTGTTTTGTTTCTTAAGTTCCACATATGAGTAAAATCATATAGTATTTGTCTTTTCTCTGATTTATTTCACTTAACATTATATTCTCTGGCTCCATCTATTCTCTTTTTAATTTATTTATTTAATTGTCTTGTCAGAGACAGACAGTGAGAGAGGGAACACAGCAGAGGTTGTTGAAGAGGGAGAAGCAGGCTTCCCGCCAAGCACAGAGCCCGATGTGGGACTCAGTCCCGGAACCCCGGGATCATGACTTGAGCCCAAGGCAGATGCTTAACGACTGAGCCACCCAGGTGCCCCCTCTTTTTAATTTTTTGAGAAACCTCCATACTGTTTTCTACAGTACCTGCAGTAGTTTACATTCCCACCAACAGTGCACAAAAGTTCATCTTTCTCTACATCCTTGTCAACACTTGTCATCCCTTGTCCTTTTGATAACAGCCCTTCTAACAGGTGTGCAGTGATACCTCACTGCGGTTCTGGTTTGTATTCCTCTGATGATCAGTCTTGTTGAGCACCTTCTCATGTGCCTATGGGCCATCTGAGTATCTTCTTTGGAAAAATGTCTATTGGGACCTTTTCTTATCTTTAAATTGGATTGTTAATTTTCTTTATTTGCTCTTGACTTGCAAGAATTCTTTATATATTTTGGATAGTAACCTCTTATCAGATATGTGGCTTGCAAATATTTTCTCCCATTCCATATATTGTCTTTCCATTTTGTTTTATTGGTTATTTCTTTTGCTGGACAGAAGCTTTTTAATGTAGCCCCACTTGCTAGTGACATTATTAAAGGAAACCAACTAACAAAAAAGTAAATAAAGAGACCATTCATGGAGCAATCTTAAGAGTATCATGAGCCAGAAATTCTGATCAAATTCTGAGTAGCTGTGGTCCAGTCCAAAATATAAAATAAAGAAAAACAGCTAATAAATCATCAATTTAAAAAGTCCAGTAGTAGATGGATGAATTTCCTAATAAGGAGAGGATACAAGTAGCAGGACCGAAGTATCAACTTTACCTTGCTGGTCTGTGGGGAAACTGATTTAAGGACCTCATCCAACACTCGGCAGACTTTAAGCAAGGGATTCGAGAACAGGTGGCAAAAAGCAAAAGTGCCTAGGACATGGGCCTTCCTATGGCCCCGAACACCCCAATGGGAAACTGGCTCATGGCTTCATCACAGGCATCAAGGGCAGAGGCTGGACCACTGGACTGTTGCAGAGACATTAATCTGTTCCCAATTCCTACACACACAAATTCTCTAGGAGGACTTTTTTCATTATCAAAATCCAACCCTAGTCCCTCTCTGGGCTGAGAAAGCTTGAGAGCGGCCTCCACACAAGTCTATGGTCACTTTCACTTCAGTTGACTAGAAAAGTAGCAACTTTATGTTTAACAGTCTCTTGCTCTACTTTACGGTTTTACCACATATACACATATCCCTGAACAAAAAGATTTTAATTGCTTATCTTTACAGTAGACTTATTTTGTTCGTTGCCTCTCATCCCCTGCCAGATAGAAGGCTCAGAGGGCTGAGATGTTTGCTGTTTTGTTTATGTCTATATTTCTGATGCCTTGACAGTGCCTGACACACAGAAAGTGCTTTTGAATCTATGAAGCAACTGACAGATGTGAGTGGAGGTGATTCTTGATGTCCCTCATTCCTCACAGGCCTACCCGAAGATCTGTGTGAATGTCAGCATCTCTGGAGAAAGGACTTCAGTAGGTCACAAAAGCCTTTTTTGTGGCCAGTCATCAAGGATTCACCTACAAACTCGTGAAAAAGTCTTGCTGCATGGTAGATATGTACTTTTGTTTCCTATTTCTTTCATCCATCAAGTCTAAGGCAGGCTTGGCTATAGACGAACCACCTTGCATGGTGGTAGCACCCAGCACCTTTACGACAGCATCTGCGGTATCTAAATGCACCCATTCTGAAGCTTCCATGATGAGCCCCCTTCTTCATGTCTTTCCTAAGATGGCATCAGACCCTATTGTACAAATGGCCTCCTGACATGCATGGGCTCATTGCCTGATTCCTGTGACCTGGAGACAGGGGGCCCCATAATAGTCCTCCCTTGACCTGCCTTAAGAAAGAAAGGAGGAGAAAAGAAAGAAAGAAAGAAAGAAAGAAAGAAAGAAAGAAAGAAAGAAAGAAAGAAAGAAAGAAAGAAAGAAAGAAAGAGAAAGCTTTCCTGCCCACTGGTTTCTATAACCTATGAGAACAGAAAACATGATTCTAGAACTGAATCCAAGGATCCACCTTGGGTCACCTTCTTGCACTCTTTTACACAATCTGATGTGGCCCTCCTTCCTACTTTAGATCGTTTTCCTTGCCCTTGAAAGTCACACAATATGAAGTTCCTCTACCAAGTGATAGTTCTGTCCTCTTTCCTCACATGGCCCTATCTCTTTTTCCTTACTTTGTGTGGACTGCACCAAACTAATGCCCAGAGTTCTGAGGCTCATCAGGGAGTAAAGTCCTTACCTTCAGTTGGAGGGAGGCACCCTTTCCTCAACCTCTCAGTGTTTTCAAAACTGACATTTTTTTAGACTTCGGCAGAATAGCTGAGACAACCCAGAACTGTGAAATAAAATATAACTTCCATCTAGACACATTCTTCTGAATAAGAATGCACTGGGATGTACAAGGATAAATTTTTTTGTCTCAGAAACTGTCATCTTTTCCTTTTCATAGTACCCCAATTTCCCACTGATTTCTTACAGCTCAAAATAAAGACCTAAAGAACCATGGGAATTTTTTATACATATTGAGCTAGAGAAGATAGATGAAGAGTATTTATAATCCATCAGATTGAAGCAGACAAATCCGTTTGAACAAACTAATTGTCCCTATGTGATGAGGGGGGCAGATTGTTTCAGTTTGTTGCCATTTTACCATTTCTAAAAGGGTATCTGCACTTCAAAAGGATTTTCTAATTTATGAGCCCTCTGTTTCCTCCTGTCTTGGATGAAGTCACAAATCCATCTTTATGATTTCATCATCGTTCTCCAAGTAACACACTCAGCAGCTATACACAGAACAGTAGGGAAAGTCAGACTCACAGTTGGTGGGGAAATTGGATTCAACATTGGTCTGTAATCACGGTCAAAAATGGCCATAGTAAAAATTAATTTTTTTGTTGTATTTCTGTGTCTTTAGTGTTATTCTGCTACTTTAAAGAACAAGCCTTCCAGATAATAGTACTTGACTCCCAAAGTAAGATGGTGATTTATGAATTTTCTCCCTAAGGAAATTACTGGTTACTGACAGGAAAAGGCTCCACTTTCTAGTTTGCCTGTGAAAATAATTTGGTGTAATTTGCATCTCGTGTAGAAGCAAGAGAAAGATGAGCATTCTCTCTAGAACAGAGTTCCCTCTCACTCGCGATCTCATTTCACTGCCGACCCTTCATCCAACAACGTTGGTTATAAACAACTCACTTGACAACATAGGCTCTTCTTTCCCTGAGTCCTCGCACCTGTTCTCTGAGTCCTTCCGGTCCGTCCACTTGGGCCACAATAACTTGAAGAATGAGCTATCTCAGAAAGAGATTAAATGTGAAATGACATCTTTCTGACCTCTTTCTGGCCTTCCCCCTGGAAGGAGAATAGCAGTTGCTTGTCAGCAAGTCTTTGAACTTTTGTATCATCTTTCTTTGAATTTGGAAGAGCCATTCTGCAACCAGTTGCTTTGATTTTTATTTAATTGACATACCTAGCTGAGATCTTGGTTTTAACCAGGGATGTGACTTTATTGGTTTTTGTTGTTGTTGTTCCTCTACAACTGTATATTGCTGAGTTAAAATGATGTGGTTTGTGTTTGATCTACTGAGGGAATAAATTTTGTATGGAATTTTTTAAGTTAATCTAAAAGTAGATAAATTATGAACAAATTTTCTTTCCTTTTTTAGTAAAGCTAAATGGGTAGCCAAAGAAAGTAAATTGTTACAAATTCAGAACACAGCCCTATACTTTGTATTTAAAAATAGAAAAGAGGGGCAAAGCACTTTGTCTTACCAAAAGTAGAACTTGGGTAATCAAGTTCTTGATGGGGCCTTTTGAGTCCAGAAAGATAAAAATATAAACGTCTCCAGGTAAGGAGTGACTGTTGGGTGTGGATTTGAAACAGAACAGGGCAATACAAGCTAGGTTACTAAAACTGTTATTAAAAATGATGTGATATAGGATCACCTGGGTGGCTCAGTTGGATAAGCATCTGCCTTAAGCTCAGGTCCTGATCCCAGGGTCCTGGGATCAAGCCCTGCATCAGGCTCCCTGCTTGGCTCAGCAGAGAGCCTGCTTTTCTCTCTCCCTCTGCCTGCTGCTCTGCCTACATGTGCTATCTCTCTGTCAAATAAATAATATCTTTTAAAAAATGATGTGATATAAATTTGCAATTAAATACATCAAAACCAAATGTGGCAACACTCAAGCCTCATCACTGCCTAATGGTTTTACCCGTTTCCTCTTCTCTGTGGTCTTGAAATAATTCACATGTATTATGTCTGTGTGGTAGAAATACTTCCCAGTGACATGGTACTGCAAACGGCTTCCTGACTCCGGGTGCCCACGTGAGCTTAGGAGCTTGAAATTGGTCTTATTGGAGTATTTATACCACACAACTTCACATGTGATACAAATCAGTCTTTTTCCTCTCCAGATCTCCACTTGTTGCAAACATTTACTAGCATGCTACTACCTAACAGCATAGGAATCTCGTGAGGATCTGAAGGATCTACTTCGGAGACTTGCTTGCTCTAAACACTTTTCAGCTTTTTAGCATTTAGCACTTTTTCCCCTTCATCCTGTACCATCATTCCTCCCTCTGTGGAATTACACCTTTCTTAACTCAGTGCGGTTGTGCTGAAGGGTGGGGGGTCCAAAGACCCCAACCCTCCCTGGTCTCAGGAGTGGGCTCATGACTTGGGTCAGACCAAATATAGTACTCCAGAGTCCTGGCTACAATGGCTGGTTCTGACATGAACATGCGAGCCGTGCTGGGACAGAGATCTCCTTAAAATATAATTGATGGCTGCTGGCTGGGATTAGGAGCCACAAATGCAGGCTTGAGGCTGCCACTGGCTCTCTTTCCCACATGTGATGATGCAAAGGCAGAAGGAGGACCTTGGAGACATTATTTGAAATTTGTCTGAAGTCAGATGCCCCTTGGACTTCCTACGGACCCAAGCCTTTCTTGGATGACCAATCAGCATTTTTTTTTTTTTTATCTCAAGTAACTGGTAAAATGCCATGTAATATGATATACGCATATGGAGAACACTGTCGGGTGCTTCTGGGTTCTAGTGACAGAGATGCAACCTGATAGACATTGTGACCAGATCTTCAGACCAACAAGATGTTCTTTAAAAGAGATCTGATTGTATTTATCAACCAGAATTTTGTGGAAATGTATGAGGTTGTATTTATTTAAAAGACTAAATATTGTATTTGCTTGATACTTTGAAGTTCATGAAAGATAAGGAAAAGGGAATGTCTCTCATCACAACCCCAGGATTTATGCAAGCATCATGTGGAATATAAGAAATCTCCCAGGAAATCTTTGTTGAGAGAAAGGCTGTTTCCTGAAGCTGTGCATTCAGCTGCGCCATGGTGATGAGTCAGCAGTTTTGTGCAACACCCCACAGCTTGCCTTGTGCAAAAAGCATATGGACAACACTGTTTGATGTGAGGCAGGGGAAGCAGATTCAATAAATAAAGATGTTCTAGCTCATCAATATGCTGTTTGACCTTGAGAGTTGAAATTGTTTCTGAATAAACCAGATTGTCCATTTCTAGGCCTCTGGGGTCAAAAGAACCAAGCAAGAGAAATACACTATCCTGTTTTATGACAAGTCAAAAAAGGTTAATCCATTGGTGATTTGCAAAGCAAATTCAAGATAAAACTAAGCTTTTAAAGTTTTAGAATTATTTGTCTAATACATCTCCTAACCAGCAAAAGCATGTTTTCCTTCAAAACAAGAGCCATATACTCATCACAGTTGGAAGCTCTTGGGGGACCATTTGCTTCCCCTTTCACCTTTCTGTGGAGATGAAGAAGCAGAACTAGGGTGAATACTTCCAGATCTTCTCTCTGCCCCTTTACTCACTCTTCATCTTTGGAATAAAAGCAGATATGTCTGGCAAGACAGCAAATAGACTGACACATATTTACCAAGGTGACCAGGGTGGGGACGAGGCATGACACTGAAACACTGGGAATGTACCAGTCCCTCTTTCGATGAGCTCTCTCTGTTCTGCTGGGTTCTTAACGTCATACTTCTCTGTATATGTGGTTGGGGGAGATGTGTGCTCTGTAGAAATAGTTCTCCTTACAGGTAAGGAACAAGGCCCGGATCGGGAAGAAATGAGGAAATTCTGACCTGATGAAGTCTTAGCTCCACCATCTAACATTTCTCAGGGGCTGCCAAGCCAACAAGACCGCATGGTGCATTTGATTGCTTTTTCCTGTGCTCATTGGTTAAGAACCCAGAAGTAGTTCAGTGGGTGATTAGCACTCTAGGCTAATACCAACACAAGGATTTGGGTAAGGAAAACATATCTAAACAGTGGAAGGAGAATTTGCAGGGCAAGGAACCACACCAGGAGCCCAGCACTTTGGAGCGTCTTCTGCCGCTGGTGCCCTTGCGCTTTGGTAACAAACTGGCTCAGTCCCACAAGCTTTAGTGTTTGAGTTTTAGTTTGTTTTAATTATGACTTTGTTTAGTAATTTAAGGCATAGGCCCAACTTGTTTAGAGAAAAGAGAACTCATTTTGGAATCAAGATAAGTTTTTCTAGAACCTAAAACCAGGTGAGAGGAAATGTTCTTGTGTATAGAGAGATCCAGTCCTGTATTTAAGAGCAGGTCTTCCTGGGAGCTTAGACCACAGTCTGGGTTGACGTCTTTAGGGACCTCCAAGGACAGGGTCCCCACTGCATCTTGGCAAGACTCATCTCAGGGCCATCAGAACCTCTGAAGAGAGGCATTACATATGAAAAACAACTTTTAGTAACATTCCTTTTAAATTTCATTGGCTAATCAGGAATGTAACTATAAAGCAGAGGGTATTTACGGGAACAAATGATAAAGTGGTGATGTTGTAGGTGTTGGGCTGCTATTTGGGACTTCTGTGTTCCAATGCTAGGACCCGATTCTGCTCCACTTTACTTTACTTTGAACTATCACCAGGGGTGGAGATGAGGTTTTAAGGAAGTAGGCTGAAATGGCTTAACCACAGGCACTTAGAATCACTGCTGCCTTGTTGCTTCAATTTCGCTCTGAACTAATTATAAGTTCTGAACACGACTGTAAACTTCCTGCGGTCAGGAAACAGGTGTATGTATCAATAAAGAAAGAAGCATGGGCCCTTTATGGTATAGGGTATATATCAACTTTTGAGTTGGAAGTAGTAAAAAAAATCCCAAAGAGGGATCAAGCCAAAGAAAACAGTAAGCATCTGGCCAACAGAGTATACAACCCAAATATCTCTCAGCCATTTGGAAACAAGTATCATTTTTTTTTTTTTGAATCTGTGAAAGCCTCATACAAACTCCAGGGCAGAACTCTGATAAAAGCCAGTTTGGAACACATCGCATCTATTAGGGCTTAAGTGGGCTTTCTAGTGCTATTGTGAATCCTGTTAAAAGAATTCTTACACTCTCAGGACTGCCTGAAGAGACAGGAGTACATTTGAAGAGATTTTGAATGCTGTTGTCCCACTTATGGCAAAAAAGAGGGACCATCTACCACGAAGTCTGAACCTATGTAGATGTGCTTATGGCTTGAGGACAGAAAGCAAAGGAGCATCTCCTGTCCCTAGGTCCAAAAGTGAAGGGGAAGGAAGAAACATCCTGAATCCAAACAGATGGAATGAAAGAAAATGAATGAGTAGAGCCTGAATCTTCCACCAGTACTTTTGGCTCAAACTCAACAAATGTCCAGTTCCAACCAGATTGCCCTCTCCTTCCCCCAAGGAGAAGAGGAGAAGATGGAGAGAAGCAAGGTGTCTAATCCAGTGATGTGGGAAACAAAGACAAAAGAAACATTAAATTTCCTTACTACTTACAGCCTATTGACAAGTCCTTGAAAAAGGCAGAATGATACTCCTCTAGGAACTCAGTTGCTAAGGGTAAGAGGCAATCTTAGCCCTATCCCCTAGGGTCCTGTAAGTCTATTTTAACAAATAAAAATTCCTTTGGAAATTTCCTTTACCTCTACCCCCATAAGATGCACTTTGGAAGTCATCCCCCAAGTATATGGCCCACCAATATAAAAGTGAAGGGTCTCATGACTAAGGCTTTATTAGACAATAATAAATGACCTTTGCCTAACAATAGCTAGTCCCCTCATGGTCCCTGAAAACTTTGTTTCCAAAATTCCTTAGGGACTTACACTATCCTTAAGCATCTCCCAACTTGAAAATTATATAATGGTCCACTCCTCATGACCCCGGTGCAGCTCTTTTTGTGCCTGGGTCCTGTCCCTGTGCTTTGAATAAAGCCAATTTTTTACACCAAAAGTGTCTCAAGATTTCTTTTTTTTTTTTTTAAGATTTTATTTATTTATTTGACAGAGAGGAATCACAGCCAGAGAGGGAACACAAGCAGGGGGAGTGGGAGAGGAAGAAGCAGGCTTCCCGACGAGCAGGGAGCCCGATGTGGGGCTCGATCCTCGGTCTCCAGGATCATGACCTGAGCCGAAGGCAGTTGTTTAACCAACTGAGCCACCCAGGCGCCACCTCAAGATTTCTTTCTTGTCATTTGGCTCCAAACTCTAACATCTTTCCTACATCAATAATCTACCCTACTAAGAAAAGAGGCCAAATTTCTTCTTCTGTGGAAATGAGACCCCTACTGAGAGTCTTCATGACAGAAAAGGATTTGGATTAGCTGAAAGACAGGGTTTCAGTGTTTAAAGGGGAGAACCATAGTCCGGAGTCCAAAGGCTGAAGAGGTAACAAATCCAGGCAGGTTCCAGCCTTGCCAAGTAACCTGCACTTTACTAGAGCCCCAGCCTGGGGCACCTAGGTAGCAGGGCCCAAGCCTGACTTGTGATACAAAGTGTGCAAATGTGGAGGTCATTTGGAAAGGGAAGCTTCAAATGACTCATGGATACATGGGGTTACCACCAGAACTTAAAACTGCATTTAGGGCAACAGAAATCATTTCAAGGCAATCCTCATTCCATAAGCAGAAATTTCCTAAGGTGTCTCTGACCTTTATCAGTTGAAAATTAGCTATTCCCCAATCATCCCACCCCCGTAAAAATGTGGCCCTTTAGTCAAAGGGCCTTGTGCAAATGTATGGCATATAGGGAAAAATGAGTCTCCAGTAATTCTCTACAAAGCTATAGTGTTCTGCAGGAACGGCTCATGTAGTATTAAAAATCAGCTAAGACTTTAATGTCAAATTGTAGTTCATTGTTATACTTCTCAGAAAGAAAAAAAAATACAGAAAACACATTTCATGGTACCAGACCACAAATTCCAGTTCAGTTCAAGAAGCTGAAAGAATAGGACCCCTGCTTTTGTAGTGATGCAAAACCCAGCAGGGGCTCTGTTTCGAAAATGTCCTTAAGAACAAAGTAGGCACAGCCAATAACAGCTGGGGGCAGGAAAGAAACCAGCCAAACTCTTGCCAAAAACTACTGTATTAGAATGGTCTAGCTTCATTCTTCTATACGCTGTCCAATTTTCCCAGCACCATTTATTGAAAAGACTGTCTTTTTTCCACTGGATAGTTTTTCCTGCTTTGTCGAAAATGATTTGACCATAGAATTGACCATAATGGCCAAAATTAACAAGACAGTCCATATATGGACTCTCTATTCTGTTCCATTGGTCTATTTGTCTGTTTTTGTGCCAGTACCATGCTATCTTGGTGATCACAGCTTTGTAATAAAGCCCAAAGTCGGGTAACGTGATGCCCCCAGCTTTGTTTTTCTTCTTCAACAATTCCTTAGTGATTCAGGGTCTTTTTTGGTTCCATATAAATTTTAGGATTGTTTGTTCCAATGCTTTGGAAAATGTTGGTGAAATTTTGATTGGAATGGCATTGAAAGTATAGATTGCTCTGGGAAGTATAGACATTTTAACAATGCTTATTCTTCTGATCCATGAGCATGGAATGCTCTTCCATCTTTTTGTGTCTTCTTCAATTTCTTTCATGAGCATTCTGTAGTTCCTCAAGTACAGATCCTTGACTTCTTTGGTTAGGCTTATTCCTAAGTATCTTATAGTTTTTGGTGCTATAGTAAATGGAATTGATTCTCTGATTTCCCTTTCTATATTTTCATTGTTAGTGTATAAGAACGCAACTGATTTCTGTGTATTGATTTTGTATACTGCCACATTACCTAATTGTTGTATGAATTCTAGTAGTTTGGAGGTAGAGTCTTTTGGGTTTTCCACACAGAATATCATGTCATCTGCAAAGAGAGAGAGTTTGACTTCTTTGCCAAGATGAATACATTTTATTTATTTCTGTTGTCTGATTGCTGTTGCTAGGACTTCTAACACTATGTTGAAGAGTAATGGTGAGAGTGGGCAACCTTGTCTTGTTCCTGATCTCAGAGGGAAGATACAGTTTGTCCCCGTTGAGAATATTTGCTGTAATTTTTGTAGATAGATTTTATGAAGTTGAGGAATGTTCCCTCTGTCCCTATATTTTTAAGAGTTTTGATCAGAAACGGATGTTGTATTTTGTCAAATGCCTTTTCTGCATCGATTGAGAGTACCATGTGGTTTTTCTCTCTTCTCTTATTGATTTGTTCTATCACGTTGGCAAACTCAAAATGGACGAAAGACCTCAAGGTGAGGCAGGAATCCATCAAAATCCTGGAAAAGAACCTAGGCAGTAACCTCTTTGACATCAGCCACAGCAACTTCTTTCCAGACACGTCTCCAAAGGCAAAGGAGACAAAAGCGAAAATGAACTTCTGGGACTTCATCAAAATAAAAAGCTTCTGTACAGCAAAGGAAACAGTCAACAAAACAAAGAGGCAACCCACGGAATGGGAGAGGATATTTGCAAATGACACTACAGACAAAGGGCTGGTATCCAAGATCTATAAAGAACTACTCAAACTCAGCATCCAAAAAGAAGATGAACACATCAAAAAATGGGCAAGAGGCATGAAGAGGCACTTCTCTGTAGAAGATATACAAATGGCCAACAGACACATGAAAAAATGTTCATCATCACTAGCTATCAGGGAAATTCAAATCAAAACCGCCCTGAGATACCACCTTACACCAGTCAGAATGGCCAAAATTAACAAGACAGGAAACAACAAGTGTTGGAGAGGCTGCAGAGAAAGGGGAACCCTCTTACACTGTTGGTGGGAATGCAAGTTGGTGCAGCCACTT
>PITA01021158.1:0-33305 GCA_004023965.1 Spilogale gracilis | reverse complement strand
TGTCTCAGGGGTCATTCTGCCACAAGTGGACATTCGTGCCCCCTCCTTTCTGGCCAGATTCTGCCTTAATTGGACATCGTTTCTCCTTCTTGGGCAGGTGGGAACACATGGGTCACCAAGTCAATGGCTCTGCTCTCCACACGGAGCAATTTCCTTGGTGTATAAGATGTGACCAGCGGTCACCTTCTCTCTCATTTTTTTTCCTGAAAGATTTTATTTATTTATTTGAGAGAGAGAGAACAAGCAAGCAGGAGAGGGAGCAAGTGAGCACCCACAGGTGGAAAGACAGAGGGAGAGAGAAAAGCAGGCTCCCTCCCTCTCTCATTTTTAAAAGAAAGGAAATGTACCATTTTGTGGATGAGTTTGGCCCAGACTAAGAAGGGTCTCACTGGGGACCTAAATCCTCGGTTTATAGCAGAACTAACTAGCCTACTTCCTTGAGTTCCTGCAGACCACTGGCTTTGAGGCACAAAGGACCAGGCTTTCCAGAAAGGGAGGCCCTAGAAAAGAGCCTCGAGTGTCCTCAGTGATTGGTTCCTGGTTCAGGGAAGAGCCTGGATAAAACTTTATGGGCTGCTGAACCAGCTGTTACTGGGAGTCACCTGGGAGCCTTGAGGACTGGCTGGTTATTGGGAGAATCTGGAAACTTTGCAAGGACCAAAGGTCAGCTACTGGCTTCTCCTGCTCGCAGCCCCTCACCCTGTTCCACGCCTTCCCCTTTAAATCCTCCAGCTGCCCCGCCCCCACCATACGAAGAAAGTGGTCTTTGAGACCTGGGTCCACCTTGGTCCTAGTCACCAGCCTCCTCAATAAGGCCACCATTCCATTCCCACCAATGTTTTTGTCTGGAGTATTGGCTTTCTAGCAGCAAAGAGCCAAACCCGAGTTCAGAACCGGTCCTCCGCCCGGTCACAGGGGCATGGGGAGTCTGTCTCGTGCTTTTGGAGTGAAGGTTGGTTTTTGAGACAGACTTGGCGATAGCTGTAGTGTCCCTCAGCCAAGGGCCATCGGGAGGCCGCCAGGAGGTGAGCTCCGGTGTATCATCTCACACCTAGGGGCCTCTAGGGAAGACGGTGTTTGAGAGACCCATGCATGACATGGGCTTGTATTTTACTGGGGGTAGGGGCAGGTTCAAAGAAAAGTGATTTTTATGCACAAAATAATTGAAGTTGGGGGATGCATGAGTGGCTCAGTCCTTAACCCTCTGCCTTTGGCTCAGGTCATGATCCCGGGGTCCTGGGATCAATTCCCAGGTTACCAGGGGCTGGTTGGGGGTCAGGGGAGCATGGGGAGTTAGTGTTTAATGGGAACAGAGTTTCAGTTTGGGACGATGGAAAAAGGCCCAGCCTGGGGGTGGATGGTGGTGATGGTCCCACAGCATTGTGAAAGTTGTTTAACTTTCACACCACGGCTTCGTGCATTTAAAAAATGGTGAAAAGGATACATTTTATATTCTGTAGATTTTTCCATAGTTTTTAAAAGATGTATTATTATTTTTTAATTTTTAATTTTAATTTTTAAAAAATATTTTATTTATTCATTTGATAGAGAGAAACACACAGAGAGAGGGAACACAAGCAGGTGGAGTGAGAGAGGGAGAAGCCTCTGGAGGGAGAAGGACCCTGGGATCATGACCGGAGCCAAAGACAGATGCTTAACGACTGAGCCACCCAAGCACCCCTATTTATTTATTTATTTTTCCTATTTATTTAAGAGAGAGAGACAGAGCAAGCTCGGGGGTGCGGGCCTGCAGAGAAAGAGGGAGAGAATCTCAAGCATGAACACGCTGAGCACAGAGCCCCATCGGGAGCTTGACCCTAGGACCCTGAGATCATGACCTGAGCTAAAACCAAGAACTTGACGCTCCACCCCCTGAGCCACCAGGTGCCCCTATTTTACCACAGTTTTTAAGAAAGGAAGTGAGTCTGTGCTCTGGCTTGGGTGGTGTCGGGAAATGGAGGTCAGGCTATGACTGGGCATCTTGTCTAGAAGACGAACAGGTCAGTGTTGGGAGCTGTGGTTTGCATGGAAAGCGTGTCCCCTGCCCACCTGTGTGGGGGACAGCTGTCTCTTTGGCAGTTTGGACAGTGTTTGTGTTTCTGCTCCAGACAGAACCTGTCACAGCAGCTGGAAGATCCCACCGCTCGCCCCCCACCCCTGCCCCACAGCTTTGTCCCCCCACGGTGGGCAGGGTCCCTGGGTGTCTACTGATCTCCACCCTTGATAATAGATCGCACATTATAATTGCTGGAGAACCAGCTTCCCTCCTAAGCAACTCCTGGCAGCAGATATTCAAAATCTGTGGGCATCAGAATCCCCTAGAGGGCTTGTTAAAACCCAGACTGCCATGCCTCCCCTGCCCCCCTAGTTTCTGATTCAAAGGGACCCCGAATTTGCATTTCAGACAGGTTCCCAGATGATGCTGATGGAGCTGGTCTGAATCAGAGACTAATCAGGGACCATACTTTGAGAAGCAGCTCTGAAGGTGAATGCCTCCCTCGTCCACCTGGGCCCCCACCCTTGGCCTTGGTCCCAGAGCTTAGCTTCTCTTGGGGCAGGAAGAGGCCAGCCAGCCAGAAAGTCTCGAGAGGATGGAGAGGCAAGCCAGAGCTGAATCTTGCCCCGCTTGGAGGAGCTCTGAGGTTATCAGAAAACAGAGGAGAGGGCCACCTGGGTGGCTCTGCCTTTGGGTCAGGTCATAATCTCGGGGTCCTGGGATCAAGGCATCGGGCTCTCTGCTCAGCGGGGAGCCTGCTTCCTCCTCTCTCTATGCCTGCCTCTCTGCCCACCACGTATGATCTCTCTATCAAATAAATAAATAAAATATTTTTTAAAAAAGAGAAAACAGAGGAGAGAGATTAGAGATAAGATAGGTGGTTAGGAGCCACAAAGGCAAACCGAAAACATATAAATAAGAGAGAGAAATTCAAGTACATTTTTCTCAAATGCCAGGCGCTATTCCAAGTGCTTTATAATCATTAATTGGGGTCTCAGCTGGCTGTACCCCAGCCTTTATCCCTCCCTTTGCCTGTCTCTCTCCCGCACCCTCTCCCTTCCCAGCTGGGTGGGCAGGACACCGCCCTCCGTTCCTCAGAACACTCTTGTGGCCTGTCATCCCCACATACATTCTCTGTATTTTCGTGCCCTCCAGAATCTTCCCTCCCACCCCAGATTATCCAGGTTCCAAACTCCAGTCATTTCTAAGACTCTGTTTCCTCCTGTCCATCCATCTGTCCACGTATCTTTCCATCATTCCCCTGCTATTGATCTATATCCCCACCGGTTCTAAGAGCAGAGGTTTTTGGAATAAACTTGAGAAGCAAACCAGAACGGTCTTGAGAGGCCAGGAAGTGAGGACACTTGGCAAGAGGACACGGGTAAAATGTTGCCCACAGCTGGGAGTGATGAAGATGATACCCCACAACCTGTCCCCCCACCCCCCATCACCCTGTAGGGTTGGGGGGTCTCTGTGACCTTTCTCAGGCACTCTCGGCTGCCCTAAAAGTAAGGGAAGGGGAAAAACAAAAGGTTAATTTATAAAGATCACATTCCTGCAAGACAGGAGTCCCCAGGGGTTTACAAATGTCTTTGTGAGTTACAAGAAATTTACAAGAGAATCTGGACCTTAGGTCTAGACCTTCCATAGACTATATTTCCTGGTGCCCCAACATCACCCCCCACCCTCTATAGTGATGCAGGAAACCAAGGTCAAAGAAATGCAGGTCAAATTAAATTTCCTTCTAACCTGCAGCCCAGCGATGGATACTTGATGCAGAGTGTAACCTTCCTCCGGGAAACTCCCAACTGTCTCAACATTAACGCTTTGCTGGAGGGAAAAGCAACCTTAGCTTGACAAGGGCAAGGCTTCCAATATCTTGTAGGTCCACTTTAGCATAGGAAAGTTCTTTCACAAACCTCCCTTCTTCCTTAGCTCTCCCAGCTCCCAAGTATATGACCCATCACCCCTGCAACCCCAGGGCAGAAGCTCTTTTTGTGTCCTCACCCCACCCCCGGGTCCTGTCCCTGTGCTTTTAATAAAACCACCTTGTTGCATCAAAGTCATCTCAGGAATTCTTTCTTGGCCATCAGCTCCAGACTTCACCCCACCCAAAAACTGCATCAGGAGGACACAAGAGGAGCTGCAGAGCCTGGGATCCTGGAAAAATCTGATAAAGGGTATGTGCAAAAGAAACCTATAGAAAAATTATGTTTAATGTTTAATTAACAGGACTTTGGGGCTGGGAGAACTTTCCTGGCACTCCCTGCAAATTCCCCACAGCGCAGTTAGGAGCGCTACAAGGGTATAATAAAGAAAATAAGACGGGCGCCTGGGTGGCTCAGTTGGTAAGCATCTGCCTTCGGCTTAGGTCCTGGGATCGAGCCCCGCATTGGGCTCCCTGCTCAGTGGGAAGCCTACTTCTCCCTCTCTCACTCCCCCTACTTCTGTTCTCTCTCTCTCTCTCTCTCTCTCTCTCTCTCTCTGCCAAATAAATAAAATCTTGAAGAAAAAAAAAGAAAAGAAGACCAGTCTCTTTTTAGAGAATTAGTTCCTTTTGTTCTGATCCCTCCCAACCACACTTCTAGGAATGATGCTTCTTTCTTCCAAATTCTTCTGAGACTCCCGTGGACTTCATGGAAGGTAGCCCCTTTCCCATTCACCACTCCGTCTCCAGGTTTTCACTGAAAAATAAAATGTCTTCCCTTTGACCCAGAAAATGGGCTTCAGCTTTATCACCCCAGAGAAACAGTAAAAACAAAACAAAACAAAACAAAACAAAGGGAAAATATCACTGAAATATCCCACCAAGGGAAATGCAACAAGTTATCACATGGATGGGGGAATGGGCTGAATGAGGGATGGGTGTTGATTAATAAATATTTTTAAAATAAAAAAATAAGTTTGTTTTTCATAAAAAATAGATTTTGAACTTTATCAAATGTTCCTCCTGCATACATTGGGATGAGATGATCTTCTCTTTATTAGATTAATGTGATAAATTACGTCCCTTGGTGTTTAAGTATTAAATCGGTCCTGCATTCCTGGAATAAACTCAACTTGGTCAGGATGTATAGTCCTTCATATATGCGGCATTGCATCTGATATTTTGTCTAGGACTTTGAGTTAATGATCTGTAATTTTCCTTTATCTCAACGTTCTTGCCAGGTTTTAGATATCGAGGCCTCATGAAACAAAATGAAAAACGTTTCCTCCCTCTTGGTTCTCTGGAAGCTCACATACTACGATTGATGCAATTTCTTTCTCAATTGTTCTGTGAAATGCCTTGGTGAAGCCAAATGGGCAAGGCGTGTTCTTTGTATGAAAAATGTTAATTATGGATTACTCTTCTTTAAAAAAAAATGTACTTGTGTGTGGTTTTTTCTTTTAGATTTTATTTATTTATTTGACAGAGAGAAACACAGCTAGAGAGGGAACACAAGCAGGGGGAGTGAGAGAGAGAAGCAGGCTTCCCACCAAGGAGGGAGCCTGATATAAGGCTTGATCCCAGGACCCTGAGATCATGACCTGGGCAGAAGGCAGAGGCTTTAACCCACTGAGCCACCCAGGCACCCACCTCATTTTTCACTTCTTGAGACGATGTTAAAGATGGCTGATTTCAGGCTTTCTTCTCACCTGGGGCCGCTATATCATTTAATGCTACGGCCCAAATCAAGCGGAAATGAAGAGATAGTGAGCAAATTGTACGCCAATAATCCTTGCAATGTAGAGAAAAATGGGCAAATACATTGAGAAAGACAACTTTCTGAAACTGACCCAAGAAGAGATCTTAAAATATGACCAATGAGGGGCGCCTGGGTGGCTTGGCTGGTTAAGCGACTGCCTTCGGCTCAGGTCATGATCCCGGAGACCGGGAATCGAGCCCCGCATCGGGCTCCCTGCTTGGCGGGAACCCTGCTTCTCCCTCTCTCACTCCCCCTGCTTGTGTTCCCTCTCTGGCTGTGTTTCTCTCTGTCAAATAAATAAAATCTTTTAAAAAAAATGTATGACCAATGATATAATCTGTTAAGTAAATTAAGCACATAATTACCTTCCTACAAAAACACTCCAGGCCCATATGCTTCCCTAGAGAATTTTATCTCCTACTTAAGGAAGAAAGCCTATCTTGCATGAAAGTCCTGAAAGTCCCCTCCTGGCATCCGTCTTGGTTTTCTTTCCCTCCCTAATCCCCTTCTCTGCTGCACTTTCAGGACCTCCCTCCCAGAGTCCACTTCCCTCTCTGTTTTCACCCCCTCTTGCTGCCCCCATCTCCACTGTGCTCTGAGGGGCTGAAAAGCACCATCCCCGAGGTCACGCTGGCACAGGGCGTGGCCCCAGCCACCCCACCACCCCATCCTCGCCTCCCAACCTCTGTTCCATCTTACCCTGAGAAGCACCCGGAAGGCTGGGGCTGGACCCCGTTTGCTTTGGGAAGGTTCCTTAACCCCTCCTGGCCCATGAAATAGGGGCGCTGGGGGATGGCGCCCATCCCGTGAGGCTGTAATGAAGATGGGGGGCAGAAATTCAAGGAACCTAATGGTCCCTAGCATGTCATAAATGCCCCATGAAGAGTTTGGCTCTGATTTTATTATTACTGCGTGTCCTAGGCATGATTTGCTGTGGAGCATCGCTTAGTTAAAACTCGTTTATCAGGGGTGCCTGGGGGCTCAGCCGGTTAAGCGTCTGCCTTTGGCTCAGATCATGATCTCAGGGCCCTGGGATCGAGCCCCACATCGGGCTCCCTACTCCGTGGAAAGTCTGCTTCTTTCTCTCCTCTGTTCCTCATCCCCCCTGCCACTCAAGCTCTCTCTCTCTCAAATAAATAAATAAAATATTTTTTAAAAATAATAAATAAAACTCATCTGTCTCCATGGAGCCCCTCCCTCTGGGTGAGGGGAAGGGGGGAGGGTCATGCATCTGAACCTAATCCTTGCTAATTCCTGGCCATTCTGCTGAGGCCATTCTTCCAATCATAAGAAGATTGAAGCATTTGCTAAATTAGTCCTGTTCAGGGACAGAGGAAACAAGCAGGGAGGGGCTCAGAAAGCAGGAGGGGTGGAGTGGGGGGAGGACCCGGACATATGGGGGTGAAGGGGAGAGACATACACACACCTGAGCTTGAGACTTTGGAGGAGGGAGAAATAAGGGAGGACCAAAGCCAGAGGAGAAGGGAGAAATGTCAGCAGGGTCTGGAGGGCCCAGCAAGATGAGCATAAAACCCAAGTACCTCTTCCCAGTTGTGAGATCTTGGGTAGGTCACCTGACCTCCCACGGCCTTGGTTTTCTCATCTGTGAAATGGGAAGCATAAGAGCATCCATCTGATACAACTAGCATCTCTCTGGTGGATCATCTTGAAAATCAATAGTCTTTGGACTGGCTTTCTCCAGGGTCTCCTCAGTGGATTTTTCTTTTTTCCTTCCAATGTATTGAGGTATAATTTATAATTTATACCCTGTAAAATCCACCCATTGTACCGATACCATTTGAGGAGTTTGGCCATCATATACGGCCATGGGATCACCACTGTAATCAAGATCTAGAACTTGCTCGGGGCACCTGGCTGGCTCAGTTGGAAAAGCATGTGACTATGAGTCTGAGCCCCATGTTGGGTGTTAAGGTTACAAAGAAAATAAACTTGTCCTTTTTGTGACCAAGTAAAAGTCCATTGGATGGGGCACCTGGGTGGCTCAGTTAAGCGTCTGCCTTCAGCTCAGGTCATGATCCCAGGGTCCTGGGATCAAGTCCTGCGTTGGGTTCCTAGCTCAGAGAGGAGCCTTCTTCTCCCTCTCTCATTCTCCCTGCTTGTGCGCTCTCTCTCTCTCTCTCTCTCTCTCTCTCTCTCTGTGTCAAATAAAATCTACAAAGGGGGGGGGGAACCTGGGAGGCTCAGTCGTTAAGTGAGTGCCTTCAGCTCAGGTCATGATCCCGGAGACCCGGGATTGAGTCCCACATTGGGCTCCCTGCTCGGCAGGAGGCCTGCTTCTCCCTCTCTCACTCTCCCTGCTTGTGTTCCCTCTCTAGCTGTGTTTCTCTCTGTCAAATAAATAAATAAAATCTTTTTTAAAAAAGATGATAATGGTGAGTTTTATGTGCTGTGTGTTTTACCACAAAAATAAATGTTTATTGGGCTCTCACCGTGGACGAGAGGTTCAAGACCAGGTACTTAACATAATCTCATTTCATTCTCTCAAGGTAGGTCTTCTCAGTGTTACAGGAAGGGATGCTGAAGCCAAGAGAAATGATCACCCAAGATCTGGGACCAAAAGTGGCCGACCCAGGCTCAGACCCAGGCTGTGTCCCCCTCCCCACCCCCCACAACACACACACCTTAACCTGGGACTCTAGGACTGAGAGGGACTGAAGTAGACAATGGTGACTTACATTTGGAGAAACAGAAAAATGGATGAAGAAAAGAGAAAAAGGAAAAAGGAAAAGGTACAAATCCAGCAAAGAGGAATGAAGACATGGGAGTGTGAGGGACAGTCACAAGGAAAAGAAAGAGAGAAGCAGAGGTGAGAGGGACATGGCCAGGGCCCGAGGCTAGCTGACCGGGAGGGCCTATGTCTTCACATGGGCCCCTGAGGCAGGAAGCGTAGCCACCTCCCCTCCCCCTCCTTGCAGAGGGGAACCCAGGGGCCCAGCGAGGTCATAGCAGGTGGAAGCTGGCATTTGCAGCCCATGTCCCTGCTTAATTGGCTTTAGGGTGATATCAAGGAAAAGACAGTGACCAGACAGAGAAAGCGCATGGACAGACCCATGTCGCCAGAAACAGCTTGGGGGGGAGACAAGAGACAAAGTGACTCCTTTTACTACGTCCCCCAGTCTGCCCCTCCTCAGAAATTTAAAAAAATAAAAATCACCCAGACTTTAAGCAGGATTCAGCATTTTAATTGTTCCTCTGTGGATGGCCTGGAGGGAAGGAGACTGGAGTCCCAATGAGTGGGAAAGGGGACACAGAATGAGGTGGGGGGCAGCCACTTCTTTCTCTCCCTTGTACCTCGTCCTGGCTTGAGGAAGTAGAACCTTTGCCATCCCCAGTGTTCAGGAGGCTGGCCCCAGGAACGGAAGCCGGAAACTCCTAACAGATTCACCCCCACAGATTCTGCCTGGACTGCCCATCTCCTACCCCAGCTGGCATTGCCCTCCTCTGTTCATTCTTTGTCCCCTACACTGGACTCTGAGTCCCTCCTGGGTCTAATGTCCCAGAGGCCCGCATGACTCAGGCCCATGAGACACAATCCCATGGTGTGCTGAGGAACCCATCCTTGTGGAGTCTAGTGATCACAACATGACCCTCAGGGTCTCGGAGATCCAGGCCATGTGGATCTGTCCTGGCCTGCACCCAGAAAAACCATCTGAGGCCTCCTGACCTTCCCTCCTGCACCGAGGGCCTGAAGCCAGCTCCTGCCAGCCCATGAGGGCAGACGGCAGGCTCCAAGTCCCTGACCTCAGATCCGCACCTAAAAATCAGCCACGGTGGGAGAATTTACACCACAGAAATGGGCAAATGCTATAAGCCAGGTCTTTTCCCCTTCTCTGGGGGGGCTCGTGGTTACCACGTACCAGACCACCTCTGCTTTCCTGCCCTACTTCCTGCTACCTTGTGAAGCCCCCCAGGGCAAAGCTCATGGCTGCTGTCTCCCCACTGGGGCCAAAAATGAAAGGAAAATTCAGACTGAGGAAGCAAAGCCAAAGCACTAAACCTCTAAGGCTGTCAACATGCTTGACTCCTTAAAATTGTCTCAGTGCTTGTTGCTGTCGCTGGGGATCAAGTCGCAGCAGAAGAAAGATGGCGCCACCCCAGGGCCCCTCCCTCAGGTGGGGCTCTCTGGTCCCATCCCTGCAGTGGGAACAGGAAACCGAATCTAAGGGAGGGCCTGTGTATTTGAAATGCAGGGCATCCTGCAAATCCTCATCTCTCCCCCGACCCCCATCTCTTGCTTATTTACAGATGGGAAGCCTGACCCCTCCTCTTCTTTTCTGAAATGCCCACAGCTAGAGTTGGGGACCCCACAGTTGGCCCCAGCTGCTGTTACCACAGTACCTCCAATGCTCGGGTGAAATTCACCTTTAGAAAATCCTAAAACAAGAGTGGGGGGAAAAGGAGACGTGGAACAGGCAACTTGCCTTCCATCCTCCCACCAAATATGCCCATTCTCAACGTCTAGAAGAATGCATGAATGACAAAATGTCTTGAAGAAGAAGAAAAAATATATATATATATGTATGTATCAAAGAGCCCCCTAACCCTACCATCTAAAACCCAACATGTGAAATTTGTGACATGCCAAGTGGATTTCTTTAATTGAACTGGACAGTTGGCCTAAGCTTCCATGATGGGGCTATCTTTGGATTTTCTAGAAGGATCTCTAGCCACACGCTAAGCACATGTCCCAAATGGAAGGTACAGAATTGAGCCTCCCTACCTGTCTCTGTTCAAGGGCCCCTCGAGGCCGACCTCACCAGCACCCCCAACAACAGCTGTGAGTGTGGTTTAGTTTCATCTCGGGCCACCTTCTCGGCACCAGTCCCTGGAGTCTGGGACTCATGATTTAAAATGGCAGCTGGGTTGGGAGTTACTAAGACCTACTGAACCGCCCCCCTGGAGAGCGAGGGGGCCCCCAGGGAGAGGGAGAGGAAGGGCGGTGGGCTGCTCGGCTTGTGACGCCAGAGAGGCCACGGCCTTTGGAGGCAGGGAGGGCTCCGGGGCTCTCTTTCCCAGGAGGCCTGTCCTATAGCCGCCGAAGAGGATCTTCTACAAGATCTGAAACTTCCAGGCACTCTGATCTTTGTAGTCCAAAGAATCCATGGGGTTGTAGGTGAACTTCCAGGTGCCTGTGGGGTCCTTGAACTCCAAGCTGTCCACAGGGCTGTAAGTACCATAGCTCTGGCCCGACAGGGAGGTGGGGGACTGAGCCAGAGAGGGCCCTACGGAGGGGCCGGACAGGGGGCTGAGAGCTGGGCCCCCCAACTGGGGCACCATGGGGGAAAGGTAGGGATCCAGGCCGCTGAAATAGGAACTCGGAGACCCATAGGCTGAGGGGGAAGAGCAGAAAGCAGAGGCGGGGGCGTAGGTCATGGCGTAGGGCGCCGAGGTCAGAGGAGGCCCGGAGGCCACCAGCCCTGCCCGCTGGGCCTCAGGCAGAGGGGACTCTGAGGCTGGGCTCCAGATGGACACAGTGGCCACGGCTGTGTTGGGGGAGCCTGAGGGGCCGGGTAGAGGGGGGCTGTAGGAGTCTGAGATGCCCAGGGGGTCTGGACAGATGTCTGAGGAGGATCTCGGTGACATGCCTGCCTTCCTCTTGGCAGAACGAGCCTTAGTCTGGGCGCCCGGAGGCTGCTGCTTCTGCTGCTGGCGCTGTTGGCGGCATTTAGCTCTGCGGTTCTTGAACCAAACCTGGGGGCAAGAGGGGAGATGGGGTGGGTGAGTGGGGAGAGAGTCCCGAAGAGCCCCCGTGGAGCCCTGGAATGATGGTGTTTACTGGGGAGGCACACCCCAATCACAGCCACCTTGCCGTCAGTTATGGGGCGCCCTGTCTGTCCATCCAGCCATCTACCCATCCATCCATCCATCCATCCATCCTGTCATTCGTGTCTGCAATTATCCACAGACGCACAATCATATGTACGTATGTATTATTACACACGCACCTGTGCCTAAAATCCCCCACACACGTCCATCCAATCACACATACCCACATGCGATCACTCAAATGCACGTGTGTACATTTATCTATCCATCCGCGCAATCAATCAATAGACTCCCACGAACTACGACTTTGCGGTTGCCTCCATGGAGCGGACCTTCTTGTCAAGGGCAACAGATTATCCATTGACAGTAAGTACACTGCACGGTATTTTAGAAGGTGACTAATACTTTAGAAGAACCAGCAGAGTGGGAAGAGTGAGCAGCAGGGTAGGGTGCCCAGGGACATCGTGCCTTTAAATGTGAGAGTCCATCTAGGTCTCACCGATGGACACAGTGACCTGATCCATCAATAAACAAAGACTCGAGCAAAGTGATGGGGAATAAACTCCTCCAGGTGGAACGAACAGAGAGTGCAAAGGGCCTGGGGCCGGAGTGTGCTTGGCAGGCATGCAGGGGAAGAACTGGCAGGTGTGGCTGGCAAAGACGGTGGAGGGAGGTGTGAGGGGCAGTAACAGGGCGAGGGGTTATTACTGGGGCCATACCTGACGTTGGGTGTTACTCTAGGACTAGTCCCCCTCCCTTCACTCTGGGTCCCAGGCAGGGCTGGAAGGGGCCAAGGGCCCAGAGCACCCCCACCTGAACCCTGGACTCAGGTAGGTTGATCTTCAGAGCCACTTCCTCGCGAGCATACACATCCGGGTACTGAGTCTTGGCAAATAGGGCCTCTAGCTCCTCCAGCTGGCTGCGGGTGAAGGTGGTCCGCTCCCGCCGCTGCTTTCTCGGGGCACCTGAGGCAGGGACAGGACAGTGGGACCAGAGGGGACCTTGACGTGCCAGTCTCCTTGTCTGCAGCGGGAGGCCCTGAGGTTCGGTGGGATGCCCAGAAGCCCTTTCTGGGGGTTCGTCTGCCCAAAAGAAGGGTGCACCTACTCCCTGACCTTGTAGACCTCAATCTGTCCCCCTGGAAGGCGTGTTCCCTCTTCGCCCATCATCTTGGGGCTCATGCCTCACCCTGAGAACTGGCGTTAGCCCTATAAGGAGGTATATGAATTTGGCTTTTATCCCCTTTCTAAAATTTCTTATGCAGTAAGACATGTTCAGTTGAAACACGTCATTGAGAATATTCAGCTCCTTCTAGTGTAGAAGAGTGACAGGTCCAGCTAGAAGGAACCACCTCCCTGAATTGCTACGAACACCCCCACACCCCTAAGGGACATGGAGAAGTGTGTGGCAACTTGCAACGACTACATACAATTAGTATGTGACTCCAATATCACCTCGATACGCTCCCAGCCTCTTCCTGAGGATAAGGGACCCCAGGGGCCACCAAGAGCTGGGGGGTGGGGTGTCAGGAGAAGGACAGTACTCACTTGGATAGGACACAGCTTGGTGCATCAGATCCACGCTGGGACCACTCAAGGCCAAGGCATTGACCGAGTAGTGGGGCCCCGGGTTCATATACGCCATCATGATCGGGGACACGGCGGCCCAGGCCTGCGGGCCTGCAACAGAGGAGGGGGGCTCAGACACTCCCCAGGTACCATGCAGGGCCCGAGAGGCTCAGGTCCAAGGCCTGCTTCAGATGCTTCTTAGGCATGTGACTTTGGGCATGTATCTCTCTGTGCCTCTTTCCCCGCCTGTAAAATGGCTCTCCACTTAAGGTGGGCAAACCTGCCCCAAAACCCCGTCCGCATCAGAAGCTGAAACTGTAATGCCCATCCTAGGCCCCAGAAAAGATGTCCAACCCCGCACAGAATCTTGGCCTGCTTGGGACACGGACATTTCTAGAGACGCGGGCATTTCCCCCTTAAACACCGGAAGATTCCCAGACAAACTGGGATGGCAGAGCAGCATGCAAACAAGTGACGGGTGATCTTCCACGACCACGTGTGACCCATCAGGTGGGCAAAGAAAAAAAGAGGTCTGTCAGTGCCAGTGCGGGACCTGAGTGCGGGAGAAGCGGGCGCTCTCATGTTCGGGCCGGAGCAGCGAGCAGCATGGATGCCTCAGAATAGACTGGCAGCATTGATCAAAGCCACCTTTCCTCTCCCCGCCACACCCCAGCCTCCCCGGGGCAGTTTGCCTTCAGGGCACCTCTGTCCCCTCGAGGGAAAATGGGAATGCAAAGAGCATTTACATCCTTAGGCGGCTGGGATGGTAAACGCACCCGTGTGTCAGCTTCGTAAAGGAGCGCCAGACACCGCGGTCAGTGCCGCGCAGCGAGCAGCAGGGGGCGCCCCTCGCTATTTGCGAGGTGATGTTTGCCCAGGCTCCATGGCGGGGATTGCCAATGTCCACGTGCCCATTCCCTAAAATCTGGAAGCAGCCTCTATGTCCACCAAAGGGGAGGTAGGAATTAAATCATGCGAGTAGATGATGGCACATGTATTCAATCAAAGGAATACCATGGAGTCACTAAAAAGTATAAGGCTGCTGTGAACAGATTTTTTGTGTGTTTTTGTTTTTGTTTTGTTTAATAATTTATTTTATTTTTTCCATGTTCCAAGATTCATTGCTTATGCCCCACACCCAGTGCTCCATGCAATGCGTGCCCTCAATACCCACCACCAAACTCACCTATCCCCCACCCTCCTCCCTTCCAAAACCCTCAGTTTGTTTTCTCAGAGTCCATAGTCTCTCATGCTTTGTCTCCCTCTCTAATTTACCCCAGTTCACATTTCCTTTCCTTCTCTTTATGTCCTCCATGTACTACAAACTGATTCTTAAATCTCTCTAATAAATAGGAGAAATGATCCCAAACTTGGCAATGAGAAGCGACAGGGTGTCATTTCTAGATCATCCTAGAAGCCTGTTTAACAGAACTCCTCCCAGCCCAAGGGTTATTTCATCTTCTAAGGGACCGGATTTCTGGGTTACTCTTTGCTATGGATCAGCATGGGGACTCTGATAAGGTAAAGGGTAATTTACAAGAAGTTTGGTTGCAAATGATTTGTCGCCAACAGAAAGATGGCCTCAGCATACAGAGGATTTGCTCCCCTGCTGTCCAGTTTCCTTTCTGTTTTCTGCACGTTCCCTGAAGAACCATATTAGCCTGTTCCTTGACTTCCCCACTGGAAACAGCTAGTCTCCTCATTTAATAACATAAATAAATCTTTGATCTGGGCTAATTATGTATGAGTCTGAGAGTCAGATTTTTTAATTTTGTTAAAATTAGGGGGGCTCACCTGGGTGGCTCAGTTGGTTGAGCGACTGCCTTCAGCTCAGGTCATGATCCCGGAGACCCGGGATCGAGTCCCACATCGGGCTCCCTGCTCGGCAGGAAGCCTGCTTCTCCCTCTCTCAGTCCCTCTGCTTGTGTTCCCTCTCTCGCTGTGTTTCTCGCTGTCAAATAAATAAATAAAAATCTTTAAAAAAAAAAATTAGGGGCGCCTGGGTGGCTCAGTCGGTTAAGTGTCTGCCTTTGGCTCAGGTCATGATCTCAGGGTGCTGGGATCGAGTCCTGCAACAGGCTCCCTGCTCAGCGGGGAGTCTGCTTCTTTCTATGCCTGCCTCTCTCCCTGCTTGTGCTCTCTCTCTCTCCCTAATAAACAAATAAAATCTTCAAAAAAAAACAATTTTTTTGTTAAATTTACACTTTGACGAAAGGAGCATGTGTGAGAGGTGCCCGGGTGGTTCAGTTGTTAAGCATCTGCCTTAGGCTCAGGTCATGATCATGGATGGAGTCCCAGGATCAAGCCCCGCATTAGGCTCCCTGCTCCGCGGGAAGCCTGCTTCTCCCTCTCTCACTCCCCCTGTTTTAGCCGTGTTTCTCTCTGTCAAATAAATAAATAAAATCTCTCTAAAAAAAGGAACATGTGTGTGTGTTAGATACCCTTTATTACCAAAATAGATATTTAATTTAATATATATTATAGGAGGGGCGCCTGGGTGGCTCAGTTGGTTGGGCGGCTGCCTTCAGCTCAGGTCATGATCCTGGAGACCTGGGGTCAAGCCCCGCATAGGGCTCCCTGCTCGGCAGGAAGCCTGCTTCTCCCTCTTTCACTCCCCCTGCTTGTGTTCCCTCTCTAGCTGTGTTTCTCTCTGTCAAATAAATAGATAAAATCTTTAAAATGTATATATATTATAGGAGATATATATATGCAACGTATATTCTATATATATTCAAAGGAAAAGATATGGTGCTGAACAGTGTGCGTAGCAGGCTACCATTCGTGATTTTTAAAACAAGGCAGCAATTTGCATATGTATGCACAGAAAATTGCCAGGAAGGACACAGGATACCGCTAGAAGTGAGGTTCTGTGGAGAGGGGCGCTATATCCAAGCCTTGTTTTTACAGTTTGGATTGCTTTGTTTTTTTTTTTTTTTTAAAGATTTTATTTATTGGACAGAGAGAAACA
Organism: Spilogale gracilis; assembly: GCA_004023965.1. NCBI lineage: Eukaryota > Metazoa > Chordata > Mammalia > Carnivora > Mephitidae > Spilogale > Spilogale gracilis. The sequence continues at coordinate 17,300 of PITA01021158.1, read as the reverse complement.
CAGCTAGAGAGGGAACACAAGCAGGGGGAGTGAGAGAGGGAGAAGCAGGCTTCCCGCCGAGCAGGGAGCCCGATGTGGGACTCAATCCCGGGTCTCCGGGATCATGACCTGAGCCAAAGGCAGTCGCCCAACCAACTGAGCCACCCAGGCGCCCCTGTTTTTTTTTTTTTTTTTAAGATTTTATTTGTTTATCTGACAGAGAGACACAGTGGGAGAGGGAACACAAGCAGAGGGAGTGAGAGAGGAAGAAGCAGGATTCCCGCCGAGCAGGGAACCCAATGCAGGACTTGATCCCAGGACTCCGGGATCATGACCGGAGCCGAAGGCAGTTGCCTAACCAACTGAGCCACCCAGGCACCCACAGTTTGGATTGCTTTGTAACCATATGATCATATAAGCTTTTCAAAAACAAAAGCAACAATAAAATCTAAATAAAACAGAAAACCATGAGACCCTTTTGGAGGCTCCCTATTGCCCCCACTAAAATGGCCTAGGGGAGCCTCCCAGCCTCTCCGGGTGTATGCATAAGCCGTTCCCTGGGCCAGGAATATCTCTTGTCCAGTCCCTGTCACAACTAACCCCTTCTGTTCCCGCAGGCTCCAACTCAAGGAGAACTTCCCTGGAGAGCCATCCCATACGCTAACCTGGATTTCTCTCTCTCCCTCTCTCTGTCTCTCTATCTCTCTCTGTCTCTGTCTGGCTGTCTCTCTCTCACGCACACCCCAATATTTCAAAAATAAGTCAAAGTAAAAAACTTTGAAGAAGACCTTTGCTTTAGCGCCTTCCCCCTTTTTGCTCGCTCTAGCCGGTCCTTCTCATCTCTCACTTGAGGGACAGTGTTCTATTTATCATAAACTGGGGTTCTACTGCCCCTCCAGGAAATATTTTTGAGATTCCACCTTGCTGTAGGAAGTGGAGAGGTAGCAAGAAATGAGGCACACAACATCTCTGTTCTCTTGGGCTCAAACTCCCAGGAAAATGAAATGGGGTAATGCCATAGCGATGGGGTTTGGGGCAAGTGGGAGACAGCCCATCTAGACAGATGGTCAGGGAAGACCTCTCTGTGAGGAGGTGACCCTGGGGCTGAGAAGCAATGGGCTCCATCACTGTGGGAAGATGCCTCCAGGCAGAGGGAACAGCAGGTGTGGAGCCCAGAGGCTGGGCTCCTTTTGTCTGGTTGGAGGAGGAAACCAAGGTGCCCGATGTGACAGGTGGAGAGGGAACCTGATGATGTAGGGCCGGGAAGGTCATGGGGAAGCTCAGTGCTGGTGATTACAATAAAAGCAAAAAGCCTCTTTAAACCCAAAGAACTGATGGGTGTTCTCAGAAGCCCCCAGTAATCTTCCCCTTGGGATTCACCCCCTATGGTGTTCCTTCCCACGCAGCAGGCTGCCGTGGGCCCCCCATTTGGCACCACAGAAATGACGGAGTGACCTCTAAGACTGATTCTGGTCTGTGGGAAGCCGCCCGGGGTCGTGAGGACTCGCCAAGACCAGGAACTGAGGCCACGGGACCAAGCCCCCGGGGAAGGTCAGCTCCCAAGCATCAGGTAAGCCCACGAACAACTCAGCCCTGGTTAGCATCAGACGACACACAACAGAACGAAGAGACCTGGGCCAGCATTACCCGGTGGGGCCGTCCTGGGATCCCTGTCCCTCAGACACTGTATGGGACCAGAAGTGTTTGCTGTGTTAAGGGGCTAAGTTTTAGTGTTAACTCGTTACATGGCCGCGGCTAACTCACGCTCATGCCTTCTCTAGGCTGGACACCCTCACGTCCTCAGCAAAGCCTTGGGAGGCTGAAATGGCATCCTGTTGTGCTCCCATGTCACAGACGAGAGCATCTTCAGCCTCAGGCATAGTCACCTGTCCAGGGTCACACATGGACTATCAGTGGGGACCTGGGATTCCAACCCTGGGTTGGAGACTCCTGAAGGCTGTTCCCCCGGCACCTAGCCTGGGTTCCCTCTGTCCTCTCCCTCTTCTCCAAGGGGGCGATGAGGCTTCATTGGAACTTGTGGAGGACACAGAAACAGGGAGACGGGGATAGGAACCAGGGGCAGGGCCCGGAACAAGAGCAGCCATGTTCATTGTCTTCTCCATCGACTCTGGGCCAGGTTCACCAGGCTAAGCGGGGTGGGGGGTGGGGGGTGCTTTCCAGGAAATCCCGGCTGTCTCACACTGGAGTGAGCCACCCTACTGACAGGGACTCTGAACCTGGGACAAAGAAGGTGCTCCCCCAAGACCAGGCAGCCGGTCATGACCATGACCTCCAGGACTGAGCTCCTGCCGGCTCCTCAGACAACACACAAGCGCTTTGTGGACAAGATGTCCACAAAGAGGGGCGCCTGGGTGGCTCAGTTGGTTAAGCAACTGCCTTCGGCTCAGGTCATGATCCTGGAGGCCCAGGATCAAGCCCCACATCAGGCTCTCTGCTCAGCGGGAAGCCTGCTTCTCCCTCTCTCACTCCCCCTGCTTGTGTTCCCTCTCTGGCTGTGTTTCTCTCTGTCAAATAAAGAAATAAAATCTTTAATAAAAAAAAAAAGATGTCCGCAAAGAATAGTAAACAAAAATATCATCAGACATTCACTGAAATTTTCTCTGGCAACAAGATGAGACAGCCAGTGACATCATGGCCTCAGGACTTCCCCGCTCCACAGGAGCTTTTGGTGTCCCATCCCAGGAAGCCCAGACCACAACAACCATGATGTTTAGGTTGAGAACTTATAATCAGCTCGACAGCAACCCTATCATCGTCCTGCCCAGTGAAGTTCAAGGCAAAGATGGGCTGAGGGACTCCATTCTCCCTGCCCTGGGGACCAACCTGTGGGACCCGAGGCTGGCACTCGGGCTGAAGTTCCCAGCTGCTGGGACCAGGCTTCCACCTGGGCAGCTCCTCCAACAGGTGAAGCCTGAAGGCTCACACCCAACCTTGTGGGTCATCAAGGAGGTGATCCGACTGCATAGGTGGGGAAACCGAGCCCGAGGGGTGCAGAGGAAAGTGCCTGCCCCCAGTCAGGCAGCTGACAACCATGGGGACCTACAATCACGACCTCCCGACTTCTCAGAGACCACACCCAGGGCCTTGGGAACAAGATCTAAGGGAACAATTACCCCAAGAAAATGCCCTCCAAGGTAGGTCCTACTATGATCCTTGCTTCACAGGGGTAGAAACTGAGTCTCAGAGAGTAGAGTCCCCTGCTGTCGACCCCCAGATCTGTCCCCGAGCCCCTCTGAGCAGGATGAAGCCAGCTGCCTTTCCCAGGCTCATGACAGGACCGGCCTGCGACATGGGCTCCCTGTGGCTCCTCACGGCAACTTGTCATTGTCACCACTTAGCAGATCAGGGAACTGAGGCCTAGGGAGGTCACATGAATGACCCAAGGACACGCAGCGAGTAAAACGCAGGCTTTAAGCCTAGACCCACATCAGCCCTGACAAGATTCCCACAGCTCAGCCACATTCAAGGTCCTCCTTTGCCTTGTCCAAGCTTTGCCATCTTGTAGAACAAGGAGGTGAACTATGCAAACTCCTGACCCAGATGGGACTTGGGGAAGCAGGAGTCTCTAGCATAAGGAGGCCCAGCAACCTGTGAGCCAAAATCCTCGCATTCCCGGCCCATTGGGCGACCCGAGTCTACCCTTCCTCCTTCCTGCTGCAGGCCAGTGGCTCTTGTGGCACCCCAGACATCCCCCCATGCCCTGCCCACCCTCACGCCCTCCTGCTGTGCTCACAGGCGTCCTGCACCTCCAAACACCACAGGGACCCCTGATCCCTAAAGGATCCTGCAGCAAACATCGCACACCCACTCCTGTTGGCCCCTGTGCTGAGTCTCCCATCCCTTGCTCCCCTCCTTCCTTCCGTCCCCTCTGCCACTCTTATGACACTCACCTTCAGAAATGGGGACTGGGACGGAGCTCTCCTGGTGGCCCAGGTCCTGGATGGAATCAGCAGGTGGCAGAAGCTGAAGGAAATGGGTCCCCTCACATGGGGAGATTTTAAGCCCCGGCTGGGAGTGATGTCATTTGCGGTGGCCTGGATCTCAGAGGGTAATCCTGGCCCCGGGTGGGGGACTTGACTGGATGCCAGGAGGTGACATTGGCTGGGAGGGGGAGGGGCACCCGTCTGCCTAATCTCCTCCTCTCCTCCCTGCAACATCTTGGCAATGAGGGCCAATGGGGACCGGGAAGCCCCAGTTCCTGCCTGAGACCAGGAGACCACACTCTTCAGGGAACTTCTTCCTGAGGTCTGACTGGTGTCCCTCCAGCTTTGGCATCCCATCAAAGAGAAAGGAGAGAAATGCTGGGTGTTGCTGAGAAATAATTTGAAAAATAAGGGGTTCAGGGCTTTCTGCCTCCCCTCCTGGGTCACCCTTTGTCTCCCCAACTTTCTGTCTGCCAACTAATTCAAACTTGTCCGGCCCCGTTGTTTGTGGCTTCTGTCTCAGTTTCCCCTTTTCTCTCTGTTGGCCTCGGCCTCCATCACTCTGTCTCTGTGGACATCAGCTTCTCCTACAGGCTCTTGCCCCTCCTCCTCTCTCTCTCTCTTCCTCCCTCCATGCCACTGGCCTCTGTCTGGGAGCTCTGTGCCTCCGTTTCTCTCTTCCTTGAGCCTCTATCTATGCCACTCCCGCCACTTTGCACATGTGCCCCCTATCTTGTCCTCCAGCTCTGTGTCTCTCTGTCCCTGTCTCCCTGTCTGTCCACCTATCCTTGTAAGTCCAGCCTATTCCCTGTCCCTCTGTGCTTCTTTATCCAACCTCCCAACTTCCAAGCTCTGATCCTGTTTCTCTCTCTTTTTCTCCAGCACCTCATCTGGTTCTCGGATTCTCGCTTTTTCTCCCGACTTTCCCTCCAGTTCTGCTTCCTTCCTATCTTGGTAGCCTCTCTTGCTCTGTACTTCCAAATGTCTTTGTCTCCACCTCCCTCCCTGGGTATGTTCTATTTCACCATACACCCGGGCGTGCACACACGGGCACACACACAACCTCACACACGTACATACACACGTAAGACTGTGGTAATCCTGCCTTGTGGCTGGGTCATTGTGTCTCACCATAAGGGGTTCTTTCTTTCTCTACCCCCTTGAACCCCCTGCCAGGGAAGATTAAGGCCAGCAGCCTGGCTGGGGAATCAGGGCAGGTCCCATTAGCTTGAAGGCAGGGCAGTGATGGTAGGCGGGTGACAGAGAGAGAAGGAGGGGCTGTCCGACCCTCAGTGACCAGTCAGGAGGCCACTGATGGGACAATACAGTGCTGTTAACAGACAGTCCTGGCCCATCAGAGCAGGGAAGGAAAGGAGGCCAAGCAGGGAGAGAAGAGAGAGTCCTTATGGCCCCACGAGAGAAAAGTATCAGCTTCTCCACATCACCTCCTCCTGGGACTATGCATCCATCTGCCCATTGGAGCCCCCCAGCATGGGAGGGTGTGCAGAGGTGGGTCTCAGAAGGTCACACACTGAGGGCAACTGAGTCCAAATTCAGGCCATTCTTCTGAGCTGGATCCCCCCAGGAGAAGTTGCCTTCCTTCTCCACCCAGCCATCCAGGAGGACATTTCGACATTTAGCCTTGTCCACTCCCTTTTTCCTCACGTCCCATAGCCAATCCATCCCTAAATCCTGTCATCTCTTCTTTCAGCTAATTGCCACCCAGCGAACATCAAAGTTCTGCTGGGAGAAGGTTCAAGGCAACCTAAGCCAAGAGTTCAATAAACCAGGGATTGGGAGACTCCATATTGTTAAGATACGTCAATTCTTCTCAGACTAATGGTTAGAGTCACAGCAATCCCAACCAAAACCCCTCAAAAGTGTGTTTTTGTAGAGACCGACAACCTGATTCAAAAATCTCTATGAAAATTTAAAGAATCTCAAATAGAGACTCTCTAGAATCTAGAATATCAAATCTAGAATATCAAAACAATCTTTTAAAAAAAGCTGGAAGTCCTGGGGTGCCTGGGTGGCTCAGTTGGTTAAGCGACTGCCTTCGGCTCAGGTCATGATCCCGGAGACCCAGGATCGAGCCCCGCATCGGGCTCCCTGCTAGGTGGGAAGCCTGCTTCTCCCTCTCTCACTCCCCCTGCTTGTGTTCCCTCTCTCACTGTCAAATAAATAAATAAAATCTTAAAAAAAAAAAGCTGGAAACTTCTATTACCTGATTTTAGGAGTTATCGCAATGCTACAGTAAACAAGACAGCGTGATATAGTGTAAAGACAAGCAAATCAATTAATGGGACAGAATACAGAGTTCAGAAATTGGCCAAAACCTTACAGTCAATTGATTCTTTTTTTTTTTTTTTTAAGATTTTATTTATTTATTTGACAGAGTGAAACACAGCTAGAGAGGGAACACAAGCAGAGGGACTGAGAGAGGGAGAAGCAGGCTTCCCGCCGAGCAGGGAGCCCGATATGGGACTCGATCCCGGGTCTCCAAGATCATGACCTGAGCCGAAAGCAGTTGCTTAACCAACTGAGCCACCCAGGCGCCCCAGTCAATTGATTCTTGACAAAAATGCCAAAGCAAATTAAGAGAGAATCTTTTCAATAATCATGTTTGAAAAATGGAATATCCGCATAAGAAAAAAAAAAAAAGAACCCCAACCATAGTACACAAAAATTAATTTGAGAGCGATCATAGTCCTAAATGTGAAAAGCAAAAGTATAACGCTCCTAGGAGTGAGGGAAAACAACAACAGAGAAATGTTTTTCTTGACCTGAGGATAGGCAAAAGTCTCTTAAACAGGGACGCCTGGGTGGCTCAGTTGGTTAAGCAACTGCCTTCGGCTCAGGTCATGATCCCGGAGACCCGGGATCGAGTCCCACATCGGGCTCCCTGCTCGGTGGGAAGCCTGCTTCTCTCTCTCTCTCACTCCCCCTACTTGTGTTCCCTCTCTTGCTGTGTTTCTCACTGTCAAATAAATAAAAATCTTTAAAAAAAAAGTCTCTTAAACAGAACACAGAAACCAATCACTATGAAATAGAAAATTGATAAATTAGATGTGATCAAAACTGGAAAACTCTACTCTTCAGAAAACATCATTAGGTACAAGAAAACGCTAAGCACACTCTATTAGGAAGAATTTGCAAAACATATAGGCTGACAAAGACCTTATATCCAGAATACAGAAGACTCCTTCAACTCAATAATCAAACCACTGGAAGAAACACTTCATAAAAAGATATGCTGATAGCCAATGAGCGTTACTCAACATTATTTGTCAGCAGGGAAACACAAATTAAAACCACAACAGCATGCCACAACACGCCCACCCAAACTGTCAAGATGGTAAGACCTGGAGTGGAGAGGGGGTACGGACTGCAAAGTGGTCTGAGGGACGCTTTCCAGGCAGTGCAATACTGTGCATCTCTAGAAACACGGTGATGAAGATGAGAGCACCAATTTGTCAAAATGCATCAAAGTAATCATTTAAAATGGGTGCGTTGTACCAATGTAAATAGTTTCAATTGGGAGAGAGAGAGAGAGAGAGAGAGAGAGAGAGAGAGAGAGAGAGAGAGAGAGAGAGAGAGAGGATGAGGGACATATATCACTAGCCCAGATGTAACCTGTTCTCACTACCTGGACCTTAGCAGGAGGCTCCGCCCCCGATCGCGGAAGCCCCGCCCCTCCCGCAGCCCCGCAGCCCCGCCCCCGCAAGCGAAGGGGTTTCTGCTCAGCGTGGGAAGATCAAAGCCTCAACTCAAGCCACCACTCGAAGGAAATCCCCCCTGTGCCCAGCTGTGTGCGATCTGGCCTCTAACCACTCAGTCCCCTTCTGTCCCGCCGGCCTCTTCCTGTCCCCAAACTAGCCAAGCCCGGGGGGGGGGGGGGGGCACGACGACACAGACCCTGGGGGAGATCAAACAGTTGGGAGACAAAGGGAGAGAGAAAAGAGCTATAAAGAGAAAATCAATATTCATTTGTTCAATGACTGAATGCCTGGGAGAGACATGTAAGGGAAAGAATCTCCATCTTTTTCAAGGACCGCCCAGACCCGCAAGACTGCAGCAGGAGGGAGTGCGTTGGACCGTGGGGGCCCCTCCCCTGCACCCCATAGCTCCCTAGCACACTCACGCTGCTTTATTTTCTGCAAAACTCATCACCGTCTTGTCTCTCCTCTGCCCCTCTCAGAAGGCGTGAGCTCCGGGAGGCCTGGGACCTTGTCTGTCTGGGACAGTCCCAGCATGCAGCAGGTGCTCAATAAAGGAATGGATGAAGGGCCACATAAATGGCAGAGGTGGAGAGACAAGGGAGAGGTGGGGTATGGTTTTAGGGAAAGGAGGAAAGACCTGCAGCAGTCAGTGAGGTCTGACGTGGGAGTGCCCAAGGGTGTGCATGCTTCAGGCATCACATTATTGCTGAGTTGGCTAGCTCAGGGTCTAACGGTCCCTGAAGCGCAGGTTTTCTCCCCGTTCAGGGTTGGGCAAGGTGGCATGCACCTCAGCTCCTGTTCCCACTGGACAGGGAATGCATCCTGTGTGCAGACAAGGGTGAACCCGGTGGAGCTCAGGGAGTCTTCCCAGAACTGACGTGTGGAGCCTCTTGAGTGCAGTGTCTGAGCAGCAGGGACTGGAGGTCCTCAGGCTTGTCAGCTGTCTGACAGGGGCAGGCACTTTCCTCCCCACCCCCTGAGGCTCGGACTCCCCACCTGTCAACAGGCTTATCTCCTTGACCATCCATAAAGTGGGTAGGAGCCTTTAGGCCTCACCTGTCAGAGCACTTGCTCAGATGGGAGGCTGAGCCAGTGGCTGCTGACCACTGGGAGCCCGGAGCACCAGCCTTGGGTCCCAGGGGTTGGTCCCCAGGTCAGGGAGAGTGGTCTCCCTTAGTCCATCCTTTGGGATTATGAAACATCACGTTGCTTTGAAATTTGCCCAGATTGCAGCAGACTTAGACAGGCATTTCAGAAGCGAAGAGAGTAAATGGTCCATCCATGACACAGGGCACGGTTTCATCAGTCGCCAGGCAAATGGAAATTAAAACCTCACAGCGGGGCGCCAGGGTGGCTCAGTGGGTTAAAGCCTCTGCTTTCAGCTCAGGTCATGATCTCAGGGTCCAGGGATCGAGGCCTGCATTGGGCTCTCTGCTTGGCAGGGAGCCTGCTTCCTCCTCTCTCTCTGCCTGCCTCTCTGCCTACTTGTGATCTCTTTGTGAAATAAATAAATAAAATCTTAAAAAATAATAATAAAAAAATTAAAACCTCACAGCGATACCTCTGTGTCCCACCAGACAGCTAAAATGAACGCCTGACAATTCTAAGTGTTGACTTGACATGCTGGTCAGCACATAAGGTACTCCAGCCCTTTTGGGAAACCATGTGGCTGTATTGTTAAAAGGTGAATGTGTAGGGGCACCTGGGTGGCTCAGTTGGTTGGGTGACTGCCTTCGGCTCAGGTCATGGTCCCGGAGACCCGGGATCGAGTCCCACATCGGGCTGCCTGCTCGGCGGGAAGCCTGCTTCTCCCTCTCTCACTCCCTCTGCTTGTGTTCCCTCTCTGGCTGTGTTTCTCTCTGTCAAATAAATAAAATATTTTTTTAAAAAAGGTGAATGTGTGCCTATAATATAACCCAGCCATTTCATTCCTTGGTCTGTGCCCAACAGGAAGGCGTGCTTATTTCATGAAGCAGATGAGAAGAATGTTCAGAGCACGTTGTCACAATAGTCCCAAACCGAAAGCTATTCAAATAATTTAATATGGTCCCATTTGCACAAGTCACATCTAGCACCCCAGACCTATGGGGTTAGAAGTCAAGGGGATGGTTGCCATTGATGAGGGGTGGGGGAGTGGGTAGGGAGATGCAAGAAAACCTTCTGGGGGGCATTAGTTATGTCCATTTCTTCTTCTTCTCCTCCTTCTCCTCCTCCTCCTCCTTCTCCTCCTCCTTCCAAGATTTTTTTTTTTAAGATTTTATGTATTTGACAGAGAGAAACACAGCCAGAGAGGGAACACAAGCAGGGGGAGTGAGAGAGGGAGAAGCAGGCCTCCCGCCGAGCAGGGAGCCAGATGTGGGACTCGATCCGGGGTCTCCGGGATCATGACCTGAGCCGAAGGCAGTCGCTTAACTAACTGGGCCACCCAGGCGCCCCTAAGATTTATTTATTTTAGAGGAGGGAGGGGCAGAGCGAGCGGGAGAGAGAGAATCTCAAGCTGACTTCCCACTGACTGTGGGGCTTGATCTCGCACTGAGATCGTGACCTGAACCAAGACCAAGAGTGAGATGCTTAACCCACCTAGCCACACAGGTACCCCTGGTTGTAACCATTTCTTGATCTAGGTCTTGATAACTGAGCATGTTCACTTAGTGAAGATTTATTAAGATGTACTCTTCACACAGAAAAGAGAAGAGATTGAGAAATTGGACCGTGGCTGGTTTGCCATTAAAACTGTTGTCTGGGGCGCTTTTCCCTCTGCCTCTCCCCCTGCTCCTACTCTCGCTTTCTCTGTATCTCTCTGTCTCAAATGAATAAATAAAATCTTAAAAAAAAAAAAAAAAAAACCACCGTGCCTGGGTCTGAACGGGGTTTTCACCGAAGAAGGACTCGCCCCAGGGTCCTGTCCAGATCTTGAAAGTTACTGAGGATTTTGTTTATGTCCATCGCTATTTCACTGTATCAGACATTAAAACTGAGTATTCAAAACATATTTTAAAATTCTTTTCAATTTACTTAAAATGTATTTTTTTAAAGTAAATAAAATGTGGGGCACCTGGGTGGCTCAGTTGGTTAGGCGACTGCCTTCGGCTCGGGTCGTGATCCTGGAGTCCCAAGATCCAGCCCCGCATCGGGCTTCCTGCTCAGCGGGAAGCCTGCTTCTCCCTCTCTCACTCCCCCTGCTTGTGTTCCCTCTCTAGCTGTGTTTCTCTCTGTCAAATAAATAAATAAAATCTTTTTTTAAAAAAAGTAAATTAAATGTACTTAAAATTCTATGTTAAATTTTTTTTAATGTTTTCCTTGGACACCCCAAAGCTGCGTGATGCCCCGTGTCAGGGGCAGATCTCAGGGCTCTGTGGAGATTCCTGACAGGTTGGAGCCTTCCAGAACATTCCAAGGGCATCTCTGAGGGCCCTGGTCCAATGCTCCCAGACACACATATCTATGTCCCCATTTCCCAGTCTCCAGAGCTCCCTGTTACTTCCAAAGGGACAGAGAGGGGAGAATGCATAGGAGATCAGGGAACAGGTTCATTATAAAGTTTTTAAAATCAACAGTGTTGGCCCCCTCCGAACCATTTTAATATAGTTTCCAAACTGAGTGGGTGCCGGCTCTGGTCCCCTCTCCCAGCTCTGCCCTTCCGGCTCCTCATCTCCTCTGCTGCCCCCCTGTGGCCATCCAGGTCCCTGAGTCTCCTCAGCTTCAGGTTCTCTGACCCTGTCCCGCTCCATTTAGCAAATGCTCCAATCCTCTTAGGTCGGGCCGGCCTCAGCAGAGCAGAGAGAGAATTAGAACAGATTTGGGGGAGGGAAGGGGGGACGTGTGACAGGCTGTGGGGGGAGGGCAGACAGATTGTTGAGATAGAATGCAAACTCCTTTAGCTTCTCTGAAACCTCATCAGGCGGTCTAAGACCTGTCACTGAGACCCCAGGAGGAGACAGGGGCAGGGAGAGGGGGACACGGGTGGGGGGGAGGTGCAGGGAGGACACCTGGAAGTCAAGGTGCCTTGCTCCCCGTGCCTGGAAAGTGCTTTCCCTACCGTTGGCTCTCACCTCCATTGTCACCATATAACCTAATGCTTCTGCCTACATTTCTGGATCTCGCCTGTCTATAGAGACCATATCTTCTCCTCCAGAATTATTAATTCCGGGCATGTGTGTTTTTATGGGACAGAAGTTGGCTGCCCTCAGCAGCTGCCCCCCCCCCACAGTCCTTTCATGGACAACTGCACAGATAGTGGTTAGACTAGGGAAGGGTTTACAGAGCAGAGAAGCAAGTTGCCCCCTAGGACAGTCAGTTCCTTTAGCATCTGAGGAAAGTTCTGGGCCTCTTCCCAATGACAGCATTCTGTAGAGACACCCCTCCCCCAGGAAGTCATGAACCACATTCTTTCCAGAACCTTCTGAACAAGGCAGGGCAAGACATCAAGAACTTGTGGAGGTTGTCTGATCAGGGAACCAGCATTATGCTCCTCTTCCCATGTACCTAGCACTTGGCTGAGAGTTTTGGGAACTCTTCCCCCACCTGAATAGATCCATAAAGCCCCTCCCGTAAAGCTCAGAGTCAAGTTGACTTTTTTTTTTTAAGATTTTATTTATTTATTTGACAGAGAGAAACACAGCCAGAGAGGGAACACAAGCAGGGGGAGTGAAAGAGGGAGAAGCAGGCCTCCCGCGAGCAGGGAGCCTGACGTAGGGCTCGAGCCTGGGTCTCTGGGATCATGACCTGAGCCACGCAGGCATTCCTTAAAAATAAAATCTTAACAACAACAACAAAAAAAAACCAAGGGTGCCTGGGTGGCTCAGTTGGTTGAGCGACTGCCTTCAGCTCAGGTCATGATCCCAGAGACCCGGGATCGAGACCCACATCGGGCTCCCTGCTCGGCGGGAGGCCTGCTTCTCCCTCTCTCACTCCCCCTGCTTGCGTTCCCTCTCTGCCTGTGTTTCTCTCTGTCAAATAAATAAAATCTTTAAAAAAAAAGTTGGTCACCTAAACTACTGAGCCACCCAGACACCTCAGGTGAGGCTCTTGATCTCAGGTTCATGAGTTCAAGCCCCACATTGAGAGTTTGAGCCCCACATTGGGTGTAAAGATTACTTAAAAATAAAATCTTAAATTTTTTAAAATGAAGACATTATGCTTAGTGAATAAGCCGGACATGGAAGTATAAATATTGCATGATTCTACTTCTATGAGGTACTTAGTCAAATTCATAGAGATGGAGAATGGATTGGACATTACCAGGGGTTGAGAGAGGGCAGAAGGAGGAGTTCTTGTTTCTGTCCCAGGGAGGATGAAAAAGTTTTAAGTATGGGCAGTGGTGATGGTTACACAATATTGTAACCATTTTAATATTGTGATTATATTTAATGCCACTGAATTGTATATATGCATGGTTAAAATGATAAATATTGCATATAATATATAACCACAATTTTTAAAAGATTATTTATTTATTTATTTATTTGACACAGAGAGAGATCACAAGTAGGCAGAGAGGCAGGCAGAGAGAGAGGAGGAAGCAGGCTCCTCGCTGAGCAGAGAGCCTGATGCAGGCCTCAATCCCAGGACCCTGAGATCATGACCTGAGCCGAAGGCAGAGGCTTAACCAACTGAGCCACGCACGTGCCCTATAACCACAACTTTTAAAAGCACAAAAATATTTAACAATATTAAAAGCTCTAAATATTCCTCAAAAGGACACCTGTTGGGGCGCCTGGGTGGCTCAGTTGGTTGGGCAACTGCCTTCGGCTCAGGTCAGGATCCCGGAGACCCTGGATCGAGTCCCACATCAGGCTTCCTCCTCGGCGGGAAGCCTGCTTCTCCCTCTCTCACTCCCCTTGCTTGTGTTCCCTCTCTGGCTGTGTTTCTCTGTCAAATAAATAAAATCTTAAAAAAAAAAAAAAAAAGGACACTTGTTTACAGTATAAGAGCAGAAAGGAGAAGACAGCTGGAAACAATGTGAAGTTAATTGCTTGAATTTTGCACCACTCTATGCGGGTCTGTGAAGGGCCCCGGAAACGAGGGCAGCATTCATTTTGGGGTGACAAAGAAATTTTAGTACAGAATGTGTGAACAGTGAGGAGGGTGTGTATTTCAAAAAATGAAAGAGAAAACAGAGAGAGCAAAGTCCAGAGACACAGGGAAGAATGGCAATCATAGAAAACCCAGGAGGTTCTAGAAGGCAGAGACCAGTTCCGCCGCCCCATCTGTCCATCTCTCCAATGTTGTCTTCAAAGTTCCACTTGCTTGTCTTTGACCACCTTGCCTAGGGACCCCTCTCCCTCAGGAAGTAATGCTTCCCCTCGCAGTTGCACAGAGAGCAGGGCGGGGTGTCTGCAAACATCTTGAGCGGGGAGCAGGAGGTGGAGATGAATCAGCCCTATCGAGGAGACCCAAATCAGGGCTTGCCCAGGATGGGGCGTTGCAAAGGAGATAAGGAATTGACAGATGGGGAGGGAGCCATTGTTTCCATTCTGATTGAAAAAAAAAAAATCAATGGATTAATTCTTTCTTCTTAGCACCTGTTTCCACCCACTCCCTTCCCACCACCCTCTCCGATTGTGCAAGTAGATTCTGGGTTGCGACAACTTCCCCATCCATCTGAATCTGGGAAGCCCAATGAGGAACTCCTGCTCCCCCAGCTGGTTTCCATCCAGCCCTGGAAGGAGTCAGGTCAAAAGAACGAAGAGCCAAGCACCCGTGCAGCATCTGAAGCCAGAAACTGTCCTTGTTTTCCTCACAAATATCACACAAATATTTAATCATAATAATAAGCAGTAGAAAAGGAAGAAAATGCACATCTGACATAATCAATATTTGCTGGGTGTTTTGTTGTTAAACATATTATATAAGTATACTCATCATCTGAGTGTGCTTATTAAATGCAGACATTCTCAGAAATGAACAGCGTGCCTGAGAGATCACTGGGTATCAGAAACCGTGGCTCGTTCAGTCATTTAACACATCATCAGTCATGTGCCTTTCTAATTATAGAATCAGATTCTAAATCTGATTCTAGATGTTGTTCTGCAAAAAAAAAAAAAAAAAAAAGCAAAACCCCAGCACGTTCAAGATACATTTATTTTGCGAAGAGAAGACGGACCTCCACCACTCACACAAAATAAAAAATACACCACTGGGGCGCCTGGGTGGCTCAGTGGGTTAAAGCCTCTGCCTTCGGCTCAGGTCATTATCTCAGGATCCTGGGATGGAGGCCCACATTGGGCTCTCTGCTCAGCAGGGAGCCTGCTTCCTCCTCTCTCTCTCTCTCTCTCTCTCTGCCTGCCTCTCTGCCTACTTGTGATCTCTCTCTCTGTCAAATAAATAAATAAAATCTTTTTTAAAAAATACATTACAAATCATTAGCTGTTCCTAAAAGTTCTATCCCTGATTCCTTTCTTGCTGTTAATGAGCTTTCCACAGTCTGAGATGGCCAAATAATATTTAATTATCTTATTGTTGAACATGAGCTCCTGTAATGAACTCCTTCCCTGAAATTTCAAATAGATACTTTGATGTTTATTCACAGCAGGCAAACATCTCCCGCGATAAACTGCTGAGTCAGAGGGCACTATGCCCATTCGATCCTTTTGTCAGATCCTCACTGGCACCAACTGGAAAATCTCCAAAATTATATGTTATCAACCTTGACTCCACCAATGGCAACGGAAAGCCATATTCCCACCCTCCAGCCCTCCCCGCCAGCTCTAGAGGCAACTTGTCCCTCGACCCAGATCTTCATCAGTTCCATGGGGAATAGAATAAACACTTCATTAATGTTTTTTTTATTAATGTGGATCTATATCCACATAATATAAAATCCTCCCATTTAAGGTGTACAATTCAATGGTTGTGGTTTTTTTTTTTTTACTATGCGTCCATCACCACGATCAACCATAGACCATGACATGGCCCCAAATTGAAACCCCATAACCATTCAAGTTAGTCCCAATTTTCCCCTCCCCCTACTCCTGGCAAACCTGAATCTACTTGCTGTCTCTATGGATTTCTCTATTGTGCAAATTTCTTTTTTTTTTTTTTTTTAAGATTGTATTTATTTGACAGAGAGAAACACAGCCAGAGGGGGAACACAAGCAGGGGGAGTGAGAGAGGGAGAAGCAGGCTTCCCGCCAAGCAGAGAGCCCGATGTGGGACTCGATCCCGGGTCTCCAGGATCATGACCTGAGCCGAAGGCAGTTGCTTAACCAACTGAGCCACCCAGGTGCCCGCAAATTTCATGTAAATGGAATCATACATAGGTGACTTCTGGTGTCTGGCTTCTTTCCCTTCACATGACGTTTGCAAGGTACCCCCATGTAGCGTGCATGAGTACGCCCTTTTACAGTGGAGTTAAAGAATATTCCATTGTATGAACATTGTGTCCCTTCCTCAGTTGACAGACATTTCAGTTTGTTTCTACCCTTTTGCTATTCTGAATGGTGCTGCCATGACTTTCCTATACTTCATTGTATATTTTCACAGCATACGGGAGCTTGTCCATCCATTGATGCCTCTCTTGGACAAATACATTGCTACACAACGAAACCTAGAAGGGCAGGGACATTATGTCCCTGGTTACCACTGTGTTCCCAGAGTATTTATGAGGTGTCTCGCCTGTCTGATGGATTATGGTACTTTCCATGAAGGAACACTAAGTAGAGAATTGACATTGACCACCCCCCCACATCACCCTGTCCCTAGAGGAGTCACAGTGAGTTTTTAGTCCTTTCTCCTCTGTGGGAAGGGAGCCTGGGGGCTGGAACCTCAGTGGCAAGACAGCCTTGGTCCCATCCTCGGGGGGGCTCTAGCCCAGGGGACCTAGACCTACAATAACAATGTTGGTATGTTTTATTTAATTTTGAACTTGATCTTCTGTGTAATACATTCCAAAAGCATGAGGTCAGATTCCCCATTCTCCCATCAGCCAACTCAGGCATGACCCCTCTTCTCCATCTGGGACAATCTACCAACAAAATGTTACATTTCAGGGTGCCTGGGTGGCTCAGACGTTAAGCACCTGCCTTCGCCTCAGGTCATGATCCCCAGAGTTCCAGGATCGAGCCTGGCATCAGGCTTCCTACTCAGCAGGAAGACTGCTTCTCCTTCTCTCACTCCCCCTGCTTGTGTTCCCTCTCTAGCTGTGTTTCCCTCTGTCAAATAAATAAATACAATCTTTTTAAAAACGTTACATTTTGTTTCTTTTTAAATTTATTTATTATATATTTATTTATGTATTATATATTATATTTACATATACTATATATTCTATACATATTTTTATATTTTATTTATTTGGCAGAGAGAGAACACAAGCAGAGGGAGCAGGGAGAGGGAGAAGCAGACTGTGCTGAGCAAGGAGCCCGATGCTGGGCTCCATTCCAGGACTCTGGGATCATGACACGAGCCACAGGCAGATGCTTAACCAACTGAGCCACCAAGGTGTCCTTCATTTCTTTTAAAAATGAGAGAGAAGGTGACCGCTGGTCACATCTTATACACCAAGGAAATTGCTCCGTGTGGAGAGCAGAGCCATTGACTTGGTGACCCATGTGTTCCCACCTGCCCAAGAAGGAGAAACGATGTCCAATTAAGGCAGAATCTGGCCAGAAAGGAGGGGGCACGAATGTCCACTTGTGGCAGAATGACCCCTGAGACA
>PITA01021157.1:0-33301 GCA_004023965.1 Spilogale gracilis | reverse complement strand
TATATATTTTTTTATGTGATAGAGAGAGATCACAAGTAGGCAGAGAGGCAGGCAGAGAGAGGAGGAAGCAGGCTCCCTGCTGAGCAGAGAGACCAACCTGGGCCTTGATCCCAGGACCCTGAGATCATGACCTGAGCCGAAGGCAGAGGCTTTAACCCCCTGAGCCACCCAGCCGTCCACTACTATACATTTTTAAGAAAATTTATTTATTATTAATATATAGCTTTATCAAGACCTCAAAACAGAAAATATTTCTTTCTTTCGAAATATGTTGAACAAATAAAGCCCTTTGTTTTTTACCTCCTCCTTCCTGTGTTTCTTTTATTCTTCTATCTATGTATTTATTTCTCTATATCTATCATCTATCTATCTGTCTATCATCTATCTATCTAATTTAGGGTGGTTCTATTAAAAGTTATGCCTATTATTTTTTCTTTCTTTACAAATTTCATCAATTGCTCTAGGGATTCTTTGCTAATACATTAGAATCTCCTCACTGTTTGAGAGAAGATAAGCCCTTTACAGTCATGTTTACCTAGAAATAGCCTGTTGTTTGAATTCCTTTGTATCTCACCTCCCTGGTGTCTTCTTAACCCACTTGGTGGCTGTGGTGAGGAGTCTGGCTGGTAGCCATATTGTGCTCTACAGCTCTTGTGTAGAGGAACATTCTAAAGAATGTGTGTGAAAGAAAGGAAAAAAAAAAAACAACTCTTACTATTTGATTTTTTAAGAAGTAGATTTGTAAAGATTTTGAGAACGGCAATTTATTTTATTTTATTTTATTTTATTTTATTTTATTTTATTTTAGTCTTCACCAGTGTTCCAAAACTGAGTTATTTGATAGAGAATTTATTTTTAAGAATGCAAACATTTGAAGGAATGAATGTCAAAAATGTTTTGACATATGCCAAGGAGTATGGGCCTCTTCTTTCTTTTTTCTTAATTAAAAATATGTCTAAAGAAATTCCATTATGAGACCAAGTAAATACTCCAGTTTTAAGTATCCATTTTAGAAGTAACTGGTTAACTGCATTTTCTGTATTTCTTTTGCCTTAACCTGCATCTTTTGTGGAGCTTTCCAAATGTATTTTTCACTGGGAACACCAAGTTTCCAAGAAATCAGAAAAAGCTTCCCATTCAACACTCCATCCCCTCTACCCTGCTGAACACTGAATGTATCAGTCTGAGTATCATTAACTTCTATAAAAAACATAACCCTCAATTTCAGGGGATTTACAAATAAATTTGTGACAATAAAATGTGGATGTTCTTGGCCAGTTGATCTGTATCCGCGATATCAATTCAGGAACCCTATACACTTTCATTCTTATAGTTTTGACTTCTTGGGATATCAAAGCTTCTTGTAGTTAGTCTAAATATGAGAGAACAATGGAAGAGGCACATTATCTTTTTAATTAATTTGAACTATCACTTACACTCATATCCCATTGCAAAAACTTGTCAAATGACCCTACTTAGATGCAGTTATGATTCAGAAATGAAATCCCTTTCTGGGACTGTGGCTTTTCAGAACACTCCACCCAATGCTGGGAACAGAAACATTGGAAAGTTAATTATCTTTGCCATCCCAGAACAAAAGCATATACACTTTATCTCTTTATCACCAAAGCTTGGAAATTTCTTCATAGTTGAAAAAAATAGAGTTTCACTTTCTACTGCATATTAAATAAAGCTTCATATTAATTTATGTTTGCTTTGATGATATGGTAGTCAGCAAGCTTTAAGTAAGTTATAGTATAAAATTTTAATAGTGCAATTTTGAATTATACTAATAAGTTTTAAATTTAAGTCTTCATTAAGAGATGAACATACTTCTTGCTTGTTCATTCTTTTTTTTTTTTTTTAAAGGTTTTATTTATTTGACAGAGAGAAACACAGCCAGAGAGGGAACACAGCAAGGGGAATGAGAGAGGGAGAAGCAGGCTTCCCGCCAAGCAGGAAGCCTGATGTGGGACTCGATCCCGGGTCTCAGGATCATGACCTGAGCCGAAGGCAGTCGCTCAACCAACTGAGCCACCCGGGCGCCCCTTGCTTGTTCATTCTTATTTTAATTTACAATTACATAATTTTTTAAAGAGAACAGTTTTACTTTCTAATAGAACGCAGGGTTGTTTCAGCTTGATCCGATACTAATATCTGTGCTAGAACTGGAATTTGATAAAATATCATTGATTATAATTGAAATTTGAAGTCATGTTTTGTGATGTAGACATTTGGAACTTGGAGGAGACTCGTCACACCTTCTAAGTACTCTCCCATAATAACAAATGTGTATGTAAAGCAAGAGTATGAAATGGTTACTTACATGTCTTATAAACAATCTTATTTTTTTACTTATCATATTCTTTTAATATTTGGTACATTCTAATTAAATCATAGTGCCAACTACTATGAATTTAAAAAAAAAGGAATGGCAATACTACAGTTTATGATGACTAGAAATTAATGGAGTTCCTAGAACTAAGAGGTATAGCACCAGCCCCTATGAAGTGAATGTTTGGGAAGGTAGAGAGTAACTACATAATTTGTTATATAATCTTTTTGTAATAGAAAAAGGAATAAAATTTTGTGGAGGACACTTGATGTATCTCCAAATTACTAAATATTTTCCTTTATTTGAACAGAAGCTACTTTGAGTTCATTCTTTTTCCAGTCTTAGACTAATTAATTGGTCTTATTTACTGTCTTACTTTAATATCATGCTACCCTAAGGCAAGGCAAGACAAGGCAAAAAATAAATGAATTAATAAATAAATAAATTAATTAATGAAATGTAACTCTGTGTGTGTGCGTGTAAAACACATAGTTACATTTTAGTGCCTATTTGATGCCAAGGCAAAAAAAAAGTAATTAATTTTTAAAGTCAAGGAAATAATATGGATACTTGGAAATAATACACAATAAAGGCAAATATTTATATTTGGAGTCCAACTTTTCTAACTGTGTCAGAGTTTAAAGAATTGAGGCTTTCAGAAAATTATCATATTAGAGTCTCTAAAATTAAGTTATTCCTGGCTGATAAAACAGAAAGCTTTTATGGTCCTATATTATTCACAGATCCTTCCAAAAGAAGTTAAATAAATATATACTTTTTTAATTTTCTGAATAAAGTAAGTAACATGGGTCTCTGAAAAAACTTAAATATAGACAACCCTAGTTAACATATTGTCTCTATATTAACAAGTAATTGTTTTTCATTCTCTGAGGGGAAAATGCTAATAGATAGGATTTAATCATAATTTTATCAAATTGAGTAATTTTCAAAAATATTTATTGATATAGTGAATGTATTGCTTAAGACCTTAGATTTAGATTTAAAAAGATACGACAACTAAGAGCAACTTTGTGATCCTTGATTGGAACTTAGAAGAAAAGCAACAAAAAACTCAAGGATGGCTAGGAAATTAGAGGAGTCTTTCCCATCCCTAACTTTTAGAGATACTAGAGATGTATATCATATAAGATAAATTCATAGTAATAGAAAATAAATATGAAGTATCAATTTTATGCATGTTCTCAAATAAACATTTCAAGGAAGAACAGAAAATTTTTCTGGGCATATATGTTAACACTGACAATAAGTCTGCATGTGATATGAAAGATAAATTTTGTCAAAAAATATATGACGAATATTAAGATTTGAAGATTTCTCTATTGTGTATAATGGCAATGTGTAGCAGAGGCAGCATTTACCTCTGCCCTCTTAGGGTCTCCAACAACAGTTTGAGAATTAAATTAAAATGACATAAAACAGATTTAATGGGAGAAAAGCATACAGATTTACTTAATATAAATTTTATATGACATAGAAGCTCAAATAAGAAAATGACTACCAAAATGCTTTTACACTTAGGTTGAAAAAAACAGAGATGGTTGTGGAAAAGTAAGTAAAATATAGACAACTAAAGGAAAATAATAATTAATTTAACTGGTTTTATCTGTGCAGAATTCTTTTGGTCTGGACTCTCTGTCTCTGATGATAAGAATGTATTTCCCCTTCTGGTATACGAAGGGCATATTTCACATAGGAGTTTCATATTCTGCTTTTTGGAAGAAAAAAGCAGGTCAGAATGTACCTGCTTGTTTTTTAAGTGTCAGTAGCTCAAAATAACCCTTATGGCAAAGTGGCATATTTTAGAGTGGCATATTCTTCACCTGTATTTTTTATTCCTCTAATGTTTAAATTTGCAATAACGTCGTTTTACTAGGATGTCAATATGCAATATCTATTATCTTAATATCTAAGTAAGGGCTTATATAAGTTTCATATGCCTTTAAAAGAAAAAAATATATACTGGCAAGTTTATAAAGTTATTAGTGTCTCTGTATTAAATTTCAAATAATCCTAGGCTCCTCAATGTCAAGTAAAAATGTCTTTTTAATCTCATAGAAAATTATCAATAGGATTTAAAGATTACATTTAATTTTCTTATTTATTTTTAAATTAGATATAGTTTATTGCTAGTCACATGAGGACTATGAGTTATTATTTCTATCATTTAAAATTACAGAACGCTTCTGGGTGCCTGGGTGGCTCAGTGGATTAAAGCCTTTGCCTTCGGCTCAGGTCATGATCTTAGGGTCCTGGGATAGAGGCCTCCTGGGATCCAGGCCTTCTGGGATCAAGGCCTGTGTCAAGCTCTCTGCTCAGCAGGGAGCCTGCTTCCCCCTCTCTCTCTGCCTGCCTCTCTGCCTACCTGTGATCTCTCTGTCAAATAAATAAAATCTTTAGAAAAAAATAAAGTTACAGAACACTTCTAAGATGCTTTTTTTTAAAACAAAGTTTGCTAAAATGATTCAATTAGTGATTCTTAAAAGATTTGTTTGTGTTTTTCAAGATCAGTATTGATGGATTTTTCTTGGGGGGCAGAGGGATTGGTTTTATAAAATAACTTTCATTTTTTATTTTTTGGCAAATAGTAGCTAATATCATAGTAATATTTGACCTGAGCTAATGAAATGTAAGTTTAAAGTTGTCATGTAATCTGATTTGGTTTTTGCCTTTTGATCAAACTTCAAACAAATAATTTTTTTGAAAGCCCTATCTAACCAGAACCATATTTTTCATGAATGATAGTGGCTCATCAAGTTGTGATAGTTAAAGAAAAATATGATCAATGTAAAATAAAAATTTAAGGTTATTTTAAATATTGTAAGGCTCATGACACATCCATGTATTCTACAATGAATATATGCTAACTGGTAAGTTGATTAAAATTAAAATTGAGATTCAGAGGTTGGATAAACAGGTTTGTATTTACGTGGTTAAACTTCTATGAAAAGATATTAGTTGGTAGTTCACTTTTTTTTTACCTTATTGAATTTTAAAAACAGTCTTGAATCTTTGAGAACTTTAAAATAAATGTGTTTTACATATTCCTCTTTTTCTCATCTTTCAAATCTACAGAAAAATAAAAACAATAGTACCAATGAATACCAAATACCTTTATCTGAATTCACCAATTCAGATGGTTTTTTTGGTTTTTTTTCTTTCTTTTCGTCTGTATTACATTAAAAAAAAAAAAAAATGGAAGTTGCAGATTCTGAAACTCCCGCTGTAAGTATTTTCTTAAAACTAAGACATTCTCCTATATAATACTACTGTTGCACCCAGGAAGCTCAACATTGATAAAATAATCTTATCTAATAAATGCTCCATATTTAAATGTCTCTAATTTCCTAGCCATCCTTGAGTTTTTTGTTGCTTTTCTTCTAAGTTCCAATCAAGGATCACAAAGTTGCTCTTAGTTGTCGTATCTTTTAAAATCTAAAACAGCAACCCCAAACCTATTTTTTCTTTTCTTTCATGACACTGATAATTTCTTAAAAAGATTTTATTGAGGGAGCCTGATGTGGGACTGGATTCTGGGACCCCAGGATCATGACCTGAGTCAAGCACACTCGCTCAACCAGTTGAGCCACCCAACTGCCCTCTTTCATGACATTGATAATTTTTAAATGTCTAAGCCAGCTCTCTTATATAATGTCCCACAGTCTGGAATCTTTTGATTGATTCATCATACTTAGATATTGGTCTAACATTTTTGGCAAGAATGCTATATATGTGATATTGCCTGGCACCATGAAACATATTATTTATAATTCGGGGTTTGATGCTTGCACAGTCTCTCCATTATAAGGTTGCCACTTATCCTTTGCTATTATTAAGTGATATGCAGGCCAAAACTTTGAAACTATGTGAATAACCTGTTGTCCATTAGCATTTGAGCCAATGATTTTAAATTCATTGAAGATCCTTATTCGAATAGACGATTATTTTGACAGTAGTAATATACTCATTTTCTCATTCTGTCATTCTTTTTATGTTTATTTGTTTGTATAATTATGTAAATGATAGCTCTTCCCCCCATCTGCACTTTTTAGAGCATCACTAGAGACTTAGGGATTTTAAAAAACACAATGCCTTATAATTTTTTTCTAGTCAATTCATCTAAAATTTAAAATCGTATAGTAGAATACTATACAAGAATCAGAATAAATAATTTCCAATACACAAAAATATGGGTTAATCTCACAAAAATAATACCAGTTAAAATAAATCTGGCGCAAAAGAGCATATTCTGTATGTTTCCAGAAATTACAAAACAGACAAAAAAATATCCATGCTGTTAGAAGTCAGGAGAGTGGTGGCTTTTGATGATGTATGAATGCGCCTTCTAATGTTTTAACGTTCTATTTCTTGATTTGAGTCTGGTTAAACGAGTGTGTTCTTACAGTGAAAATTCACCAAATAATGCCCTTCTTTTTAAGTTGGTATTTTTCTGTTTGTGTGTGATACATCAATATAAAGTTAGAAAAAAACTTGACCCAAATTTGCTCAGTTGGGCAAAGCTAGCTCTTTTGTTTAACTGACATGTTCCCACTAGTCATTAGGTTCTTTGATTTTCTGAACCCCAGAATGTATTCCATTTTCAGTTTGTACTTCTATTCCCCAGACTTGAAATTATCATCTAAAGAGAACTTATTCCTTTTAGAAGCCAAGAACTGGGCACTAAATATATTAATTGCTAGTGCAGTGTCATTACTTATAGATTCTTTTAAGGCTAGAGAGAGCTAATACACACACACACACACACACACACACACACACACACACACCGTATTTGTGGGCTTTTTTTCCCCTTTAATTATGAGGTTATTTTCATACCTCCAATTCAAATTCTTCTCCAGGGTTTTTCTCAACTTTCCTCTGATTTGTGCTTCCCTCTCTCACAGTGATAACCCTGATTTCCAAAAATATTGATGTTTTCTTATATAGCCTTTCCTACAATACACACAATAATTTTAGAATTATTCTACCTATACAACTACCAAAAACAGCCTGCAAAGGAAAGTTCAAAGCAATAATCAGTGAGGTCAAGCCAATTTACCTTTTTCTCTTTCTTTGTTGTTATTTTATTTGAAATGTTTCTATTTTGTCAGGACATGTAATAAATATATATTATTCTTTCACCTTGTTTCCACTTATATTTTGATCATAAATCTAAAATTAGCACATTAAATTCTGTTTGTCCTTTGCCAGGTTCTTCCCAATTGTCTTTGGAATATATGAAATAAGTTTTCTTGTAGATTTCTCAGGAAGTACTTGACTCTAGCATCCCCTGAATTCTTAAATGTTTAAATATGTTTTTGGGTAGCCCATGAGACTTGAAGGAAACAATGCCTGAATAATAAGTCCTTCAGCTGGTCTTTCCACAAGTTTTAAAAATGTGTTAATCCAGTGTTCTCTTAGCTTGTGTGTTGCTATAAAGAAATAATGCCTCATGACTTTCATCTCTTTACAAGTGACTTGCTTGTTTTACTCAAAGCCTAGATGTTTTTCTGTATTTTTATGATCTAATTATGACAGACTTTCTGGATCAATTTTTCCAATAACATTTAGGATACTTAAAATGCTAGATTAGAGCTTTTTGTATTTCCAGCAGAAAAAATCTTAGATTATGATTTTAAATATTAGCTCTCTGTTTTTTCTTTTCTTTTCTTCAAGGAATCCAATTATACACATATTGCCTCCTTTAAATCTTTTATATCTATCATCTTCTCTCTAATCATTCTCAGCTGTTACTAAGTGTTTTTCATTATAGTTTAAGTCAAATATACATTTTTTGGGGGAACCTTGGACTTAGTCTTCATTTCTGAGATATTTTTTTACTTTCTTACCTAAATTCAGTCAACTCATATCATGACTTCCTTTTTTTCCTTTTTCTTTTTCTTTTTTCCTTAAAGTGAGAGAGAGAAAGAGAAAGAAAGAAAGAATGCAAGCAGGGATGAGGGAGGGGCAGAAGGAGACAGGGAATCTTAAACAGCCTCCACTACACAGGGCTCTATCTCAGATGATCATGACTTGAGCCAAAATCAAGAGTTGGAGGCTCAACCGACTGAGCCACACAGGTGCTCCATGACTTCCTTTTTAAAATCCAGTTCAGTTCTGATATTTTGGATTTCAGATTAAAGGTAATAAATATATGTACATATGTGAATATTTATTTTTTCTTTTCCAGATGTTCAGGGAGACTTTATTTCTCAAGTTACCTCTCTTTCTCCTAGAAGGGATCTTGACAAGACTGACATTCCCAGATCACCTCTTGTCCTGTGTCCTTTAAAGCACTGTATTTCTGTTCCAGAATTAGCTAATGTTGTCATCCATCAACTTTCTGACTTGGTCTTACAAATTCTGAGAATCTTTCTTTGTCAGAATGAGTCTGTATCCAACTGTTTGGTATTTTCCCTCCCGCCCCATACTCTGTTTTAAAATATACTTGAATTGTCTATTCTTGCTAGGGTATTTTCCCCTTGATTGAACATCTTTTGAAGTGTTTGGTGTTTTTAATCTCCCACTTATATGCAACTATAGGTGAAGGGTGGTTTTCTTTTCTTTTCTGATTTGTATGACTTTCCAAGTATGAGTAGAGATCTATTCAGATCTACATGGCCTCTATTATCCTACATAGAGTAAATACTTTTTAATATTAATGTTTTTGTATGCAAGCTGTGTTGCATTATATATAGTCTTGCATGATTTAATATTCAAGGATAATGCACTAAGAACCTATTATGTGCCAAATACATGGAATGTTTCATTTAACTGGAATCCTTAAAGCTTTTTCATGGGTGTAATTCTTTAGCTTAGAACCAAGGCATGAAGTTAATATTCTCATTTGTTGGTAGACTATTTGTATATTCATAAAGTGCTTTGAAATAACTTTATTAATTCCCACAATAACTGCTATTAGAAAATAGTCTCTACCTGTTTGATTTAAGAAAAAAAATAGGAGCTGTGTAAAGTCCACTTAATAAATGAAAATACATAAGAAATTGGATTAAAATGGGGTGTCTGGGTAGCTCAGTTGGTTAAGCGATGGTCTTTAGCTCAAGTCATGATCCCATAGACCTGGGATCGAGCCCCATATCAGGCTCCCTGCTCGGTGGGAAACCCGCTTCTCCCTCTCTCACTCCCCCTACTTGTGTTCCCTCTCTTGTTGTGTCTCTCTCTGTCAAACAAATAAATAAAGTCTTAAAAAAAAGAAATTGGATTAAAATGTAATCCCAATTGTAATGAGTAAGTGTGGACACTTAGAAAAAAGGAAAAGTTCAGAGAAAATATAATTTAACACTCTAGATGCCAAACATCCTTCTCTTTAATGTGACTAATACATGGGACAGGAGTAAACTGTGCACGATTCTGAGTGTTCAGTAAACCTTGGAAGAAGTTAGTACAGGGAGGGCTGACATGTCAATTTGGGTGAGAGTAGGACTTTGTTGATAGATTTTAAATTGTTAGATGAATAAAGCCAAGTAGAAATATTTTATTCAAGTTTTAAAATCCAGAATGATCAGTGTTTATGTATTAGTTAATGAGGGATGGGTTTGCCTACTATGAATGATGACTTTTGTGAGGATGTTAGAAAATAAGGCTATCAAGGTGGGATTAGTATACTGACAACCTTCAAAGTGAAAATGAGATAACATTAATACAGTGAGAAACAGAAAATATTTGGTTCTTAATCTGAAGAATGCTATGATGAAAGCAGTTCATTAAGAAGTGAAAATATTGGAGCACCTGGGGGGCTCAGTCACTGGGTGTCTGCCATCAGCTTAGGTCATGATCCTAGAGACCTGGGATCAGCCCCACATCAGGCTGCCTGCTCAGTGGGAAGCATGCTTCTCCCTCTCTCAATCCCTCTGCTTGTGTTCCCTCTTTAGCTGTGTTTCTCTCTGTCAAATAAATAAATAAATAAAATCTTTTTAAAAATGAAATATTTTATTTTATTTTTAAGATTTTACTTATGAATTTGAGAGAGAGAGAGAGAGAGAGAGAGAGAGAGAGAGAGAGGAATAGAGTGAAAGGGAGAGGCAGACTCTGTGGAGCCCTATACAGGGTTTGATCCCATGGCTCTGAGATCACAACCTGAGCTGAAACCAGGAGTCAGTTTAACCAAATGAACCAGGCACCTGAGGCATGAGAGTATTTTATATAGGCAACTCTTATAATTTTTCTACTGTGAAATCTGACATGAAAGTTTTTCAAAAGAGGTACATCTCCCCCCACTTCCCATGTCTTCTATAGCAGAGAAAAAGAAAAGTTTGGACTTGAACTTATTCCTGTGCGGGAGCAGCAACTTGGTTTCTTTTCCTTTTCTTGAGAGAAAATGCCAATGTAAGCTAGTAAGTGTGACACCTCTACTTTACATTTATGTATATAAATTGATTTATGTTTAAAAACAGAGCAAAGGCACTGCTCCCTTACTGCCTTCAAATATGAATATATTTCATAAATATGTATATTTATGTTTGTTTCCATCTAAAATATTCACAAATGTTGGTCCCTCTTTCCAAGTCATAATCCCTGATGACCCTACATCTGTGAACTTATTGCCACCCACTCTCGGGTGGATTGCTCGTATGGAAGATAGCCTCAATGGTGAGATGCCAGGATTGAGAGCGGAAGCTAGAAGTTAATGCATTTATTTGGATGGGTCATAGAGAAATGGCATTATTAGTTGAGAGGAAGAATGGAAATGAAAGACATTTTGAAAGAAAAAGTGAAAAAAATAAGAGAGACTGGCTATGAGCAAGGAGGGACAATAACTAAAGCTATACTCTGAAATTTAAATTATTACTGTGACTTTGAAATTCTGAAATATGAAGAACTTAAAAGAATATGATTACACTTTTGTTTATGCCTTCTTTACTCAACAATTATTACTGAATGGTTAATATAGAGTAGTAACTGTTCTAAACACAAGAATTTGATGATTAACAAAGCAGAACAAATTCATGGTCTCTCATTTAAAAACTTATAGCTGTTATTAACTGTAATTTCTACACTTATAGTTAATAAAAGAAAAATGATATTGTGCTAAACTTTATCTCTGATTAAAATGCATTTAAATTAAAAGAGAAACTTTGTGAGTGCTAAAACTTGGTATAACTAATATACTTTGTTTGAGAATTGAGAAATTTATCTAATACCTATTTTGTGCCTGGAATTCTGCCCGATGCATCGTATATACATATTATCTCATTTAGTCATTATAACACTATTGTAATTTTCAAATTATTTCAACCTCTCAAGGTAATGAAAAATGAGCCTTAGAGTAATGAGTAGCTTGCTGAAGGCACATACCATAAGTCACCTAGGCAGCTTTCCTTATTTGATTATATGTATTTGAAAATACATATAATTTTTGAAAAAAAAAGTTAATGTGGGTTTCTTTCCAGTTAATAATATAATTTTGCATAAATATACCTTTTCTTTTCTTTTTAATTTTTTTTTAAAGTAAGCTCTACAGCTAACATGGGGCTTAAACTCATGACCCCAAGATCAAGAGTCACATACTCTACCAACTGAGCTAGCCAGGTCCCCCCAAATATATTTGTTCTTTAAAATTTGATAATATGTTAGAATCCTTATTCTGAACTTAAATATTATGTGTAACAGTAGATAAAGACAGTACAGAACTGCAATGCCCAATGCTGTAGCCATGGGCTACATAAATTTAAAACAGTTATAATTAAAAATTCAGATAGCAGGAGCAAAGTGGCAGTATCAGGGCTCCTGACTTTCCTTCCAACTGCAGACATACCAAATATATGGCTTCACATGGATTAGTTCCCTCTAAGAGAAATCCAGAAACTGGTTGAATTATTCCTATATAGTAAGTTACAGAAAATACTCACATAGAAATGGGTAAAAAAAAAAAAGTGAAGACACACTTGTACCACAAATGCCACCTTTCAGCATAGTACCTTATAATTGGGAGGGAACCCCAGACTCCCAGTATCTCCCTGGGGAGTGAATGGTTTGGACCACTTTCTACCACCTGAATTGTTATGGCTTGTACCGACTGGCTCCTAAATTAGCTAGCTCAGAGAGTCATTAGGGCTCAGCGTTTATGAGTCCCCCAGATCACATAATTAAACAAAGAGACAGTTTTTTAAGAGGGACATGAGCACGTCCCAGGAGTATCCTCCCCACCCCTCAGGCTTGGTACAAAGAGAGCAGAGAAAACATCAAGGTTTCTAGCTTCTCCCTGGAAGGAGTTTGATTTCCTATTTTCTCAGATGCTGCCTTGGGATAGGTTTTTTTATCAACCTGCATGTGAGAGTTGGCTGGATCCTTCCAGGAGGCTGCAGAGGCTTGTGGGGACTTCCCTGTTTTGTTCTCTATAGATTGCTCCAATATTAAAACAAATACCTGGCTTCCACATATCTAAAACCCCTACTTTTATGGCTGCCACCTGAGGGATGGGATCACAAATCACTGAGCTCAGAGACCCAACAAGTCTCAAAACATCAGTCCAGCAGAACCACATTAAACAACAACTGATTTTTGAATGGGCACTTTCCCTGGCTATCCCCCTAATCTCAGCACAGAAGAAGCAGGCAAAAAAATGAAGGCTCCAAGTTTCTTCCTGCAGGGTTTTACTGTATATTGCTGCCAAAGGTTGAGGCTTCTTACTAATCTTCTAGGAGCCTGACTGGGCATGTGGGAACTTCTGTGCCTTCTCCCTCCACTTACCGCAGGGATAAAGCAAGTCTCTAGCTTATCCCTGAAAGGACTTTGTTCAGACATCTACTGTCCCAGCTTCTGTGGCTGCCACTGGCTGGATTGGATCCTAAATCACTTAGCTTTAGGAGCTAATAAGGTTCAGTACAGGAACTCCTAGTGTCTAGTCAGTCTGGCTCAGTATAGAGTATATAGGTAAAAACACCCACCTCCCAGTAACTACCTGATAATGGCTATATGACTATCACATCTTGACTTTTTCAGCTGCTGAAAGTTGGATTTCAGTTAGCCTGATAGGGGAACTGACAAGGCAGGACTACTAATTAGTAGTCTTTTGGGAGCTTGAATATACATATGAGCATTTCCCCCACCTTTAGGGCAATGATGGGATTTGGCACCCCTGAATCTCCTGGGAGCCACTAAGAAAACAAAACAACAACAACAACAAAAACCCAGCTGCTTAGAAAAGTAAATAGACAAAAATAAAAACAAAAACAAAAAATCTTGAGTGGCACCCAAAATCTCAGGCAAGGCTGAATAGCAAGGTTCATCTCATACCAAAGGCCATATTAAGACTAGGAAAGGTGGTTGTTTTTATCAAACTTAAAGAAACCAACACAAAGACTCAAGGAAAATGATGATACAGAATATGTTTCAAACAAAACAATACAATGAATCTTCAGAAGTCAATACTAATGAATGGTGATAAGTGATTTACCCAAAAGAGAATTCAAAAAAGTGTTCATAAAGGTGCCCACTGAGGTGAGAGAGCAACATACAAACCAATAAGAGAAAATATTTTTAAATTACCAAACAGAAATCATAGAGGTGAAGAATACAATAGCTGAACTGAAAAATTCAGGAGAGGGGTCAACATTAGACTAGATCAGGCAGAAGAAAGGATAGCAAACCAAAAGACATGTCAGTGGAAATCATCCAATGAGAGGAGCAAAAGGAGAAAATAAAAATGAAAGGAAGTACTGGCAATGGTAAATATATAATCAAAATCAGAATACCCTAATATTGTAATGGTGGTGTGCAAATCACTTTTAACTATATTTTAAAGGGTAAAATACAAAAGTATTAGAAGTGACTATAAATACAATAATTTGTTAATAGGTACACAATGTAAAATATGTAAATGTGACATTAAATCATAAAGTGTAGACAGTGGAAAAAAGTATAGAGCTTTTGTGTGCAGTCAGTTGTTACCAGCTTAAAATAACTGCCGCAGCTATAAAATTGTTTCATGTAAGCCTCAGGTAAGTACAATGCCAAAAAAATATTGTAGATGCACAAAAGAGAAAAATAAAGGACGTAAAGAAGAAACCATTAAATCACAAAGAAGACAGAATGAGAGAAAGAAAAGAATAAAGGATCTACCATATACCCAGAAAACAACACAATGGCAGCAGGAAGCCCTTGCTTATAAATAATAACTTTAAATGTAGGTGCACTAAATGCACTAAATTCTCCAACAAAAGACATACAGTAGCTAAATAGATGAAAGAGAGAGTGAAGAAGAAGAGGAAAGGATGGGGGGCACAAGGAGGAAGAGAGAGAGTGAGAGATGCTTTTCATAGGATATTCCTTTCAGGTTTAAGCACATGCATAGACTAAAAGTGAAAGGACAGAAAAAGATATTCTGTGCAAATGAAAACCAAAAGAAAGCAGGGGTAGCTATATTTATACCAGACAAAATAGACTAGAGACATATAAGCTCACAAGACTGAATCATGAAGAAATAGAAAATCTGAACAGACCAATGAGTAAGAAGACTAAATCAGTAATCTACAATCTCCAAATTAAAAAAAAAAATGCCCAAGACCATATGAATTTACCAAACTTTTAAAGAATTTTAATTCTACCAAATATTTAAAGAAAAAATATTGCCAATTCTTCACAAACTCTTCCAAAATTTGGAAAGGAGGAAATACTATCAAACTTACTTTATGAGTTTATTCATTTCCCTGATACCAAAGGAAGATATAGACACTAAAAGAAAAAAAGCAAAAATGAAACAAAAACCCGAAACTAACAGGCCAATATCCCTGCTGAACCTAGATGTAAAACTCCTCAACAAAATATCAGGAAATGAATTTGAAAGCACATTAAAAGTAATTGTTCAACAATGTGTTATACCCCATTAACAAAATGAAGACTAAGTCATGCGATCATCCAAATAAAAACCATACGGTTATATCAACAGATGCAAGGGAAAACAATCAACAAAATACAATATCCATTTATGATAACTCTCAATACAGTGGGTTTAGGGGAAAGATACTTCAACATATAAAGTCCATATATGTAAATCTTACAGCTAATATCATACTCAATGGTTAAAAACTGAAATTTTTCTTCCGAAATCAGGACAAAGATGTCCACTTATGTCACTTTTATTCAACATCGTACTGGAAGTCCCAGCTGCAGCAATCACATAATAAAAAATAAAGGCATATAAACTGATAAGAAAGAAGTAAAACTGTCAGTATATGCATATGGCATGGTACTGTATCTAGAAAACTCTAAAAATTATTAAATTAAAATTAATTATTAAAATTAAATGAATTCAGTAAATTTGCAGAATACAAGATTAACAGAAATCTGTTGTGTTTCTGTATACTAATAAGTGAGTAGCAGGAAGAGAAATGAAAATAATCCTGTTATTATTATTGCATCAAAAAGAATAAGTACCAGGAATAAATTTAATCAAGAAGGTGAAAAAATCTATACTCTGAAAACTATGACACTGAAGAAGGACATTGAGGACAGTACAAAAAAATACAAAGATATATCTTGTACATGGACTGGAAGAAGTTCTTTGACATTGATTTCTTTGGATATGACATCAAAATGACAGGCAGCAAAAAAGAAAAGAAACAAACAAACAAAAAACCCAAATCCAAAACTGAAAGCAAACCAGCACTACATCAAACTAAAAAGTTCTGCCTGGCATAGAAAACAGTCAACTAAATGAAAAGGCAGTCTACTGAATGGGAGGAAATATTTGCCAACCAAATTTCCAGTAAGGGGTTAAAATCCAAAATACATAAGGATCTCTTACAACACAATAGCAATGAAAGAAATAACTTGATGAAAAATGGGCAAGAGTGTTAACATTTTTCCAAAGAAGTTGTGCAAATGATTAATGGGTATATAAAAGATGCTGCAAATCACTAATCATCAAAGAAATACAAATCAAAGCCACAATGAAGTGTCACTTTATACATGTCAGGGTATTTGTTATAAAAAAGATAAGAGATAAGTTTTTGGTTAGGATATGGAATAAAGTATACTCATACACTGTTAGTAGAGCCATTCTGAAAATATGGTGGTTCCTCAAAAAATTACAAATAAAACTAATATTTGATGCAACAGTTCTGCTTTTAGGTATACACTCAAAGTAAATTAAATCACTATCTTATAAAGATAATCTATACTCCCTAGGGGCGCCTGGGTAGCTCAGTTGGTTAAGCCGCTGCTTTCAGCTCAGGTCATGATCTTGGAGACCTGGGATGGAGCCCTGCATCTGGCTTCCTGCTCGGCGGGAAGCCTGCTTCTCCCTCTCTCACTCCCCCTGCTTGTGTTCCCTCTCTGGCTGTGTTTCTCTCTGTCAAATAAATAGATAAAATCTTAAAAAAAAAAAAAAAGATAATCTATACTCCCATGTTCATTGCAGCACTATTCACAATAGCAAAGACATGGGAACAACTTAAGTGTCCATTGTCAGAAAAATGGAAAAAGACAATGTTGAGTATACAAATGGAATATTATTCAGAGAGAATAAAGAAACCCTGCCATTTGTGACTACATCTATGGACCTTGAGGATTTTATGCTAAATAAAATAGGCAGATAAAGATAAATATTGTATGGTATTACTTATATGTGGAATGTAAACAATAACAACAAAAAGTAGAAAACAGTATGGAGGTTCCTTAAAAAACTAAAAATAGAAATACTATATGATTCAATGATTTTATTACTGATTATTTACTCAAAGAAAATAAAAACACTAGTATTTAATAATACTATGCTTATTGCAACATTATTGACAATAGCCATTGATAAATGAATGGATAAAGAAGATGTGCTCTATATACAAAGGAATACTACAGCCATAAAATGGATGATATCTTGCCATTTGTGACAACATTGATGGACCTAGAAGGTATTATGCTAAGTGACATAAGTCAGACTAAGACAAACACCATATGATTTCATTCATATGTGGAATCTGAAAAATGAAACAAATTAATAAACAGACAATAAGCAGAATCAGACCTATAAACACTGAGAACAAACTGATGGCTGTCAAAGGGAGAGTGATAGAGCAATGGCAAAATGGTTGAAGGGAAATGGGAGATACAAGCTTCCAATAATGAAATGAATACATCATGGGAATAAAAGGTACAGCATAGGGAAAATATTCAATGATATTTAATAGCATTGTATTGGGAGAGAGGATAGCTTGACTTGTGGTGAGCATCATAATATATAAAGATGTCAAATCACTGTATTGTACACCTAAAAAGTAATGTAAGAATGTGTGTCAACTGTATTTAAGTAAAGAAATAAAAAATAAAATAGAATACCATACACACCCACATACAAATTTGAACTTGTAGAACAGGGAATAGAAAAGTGATTATCAAGGGGTGGGGCACAGGGAAAATCGAAAGCTACTGGCCAAATGGTACAGACTTTCAGTTATAAGATGAATATGTTCTTTGGATTCAAAGCACAGTATGATGAGTGTAGTTAATAGTACTGTATTTTATACTTGAAATTTGCTAAGTGATTACATCTAAAAGGTTCTCATGACCCACACACAGGAAAGGTAGCAATATGAGGTGATAGATGTGTTAATTTGATTGTGGTATTCATTTTACATTGTGTACATAAATCAAATGCTAATATCATATGCATTAAATATATTGCAATTTTATTTGTCAATTAAATCTCAATAAAGCTGAGAAACAATTCAGTTTCTCAGTTGCACTAGCCAAATTTCTGCTGATCAATACTACACAAGACTAGTGGCTTCTATAGTAGATAAGAGTGCAGAAAGAGACCATTTTCATAATCACAGAAAGCTTTATTGAGCAATGCTGGTATAGATAATTGGATAAACACCAGATATGGTCCAAATGCTGAATGATTTTTGCCTCATCTATATTTGATTACTCTTCATCCAAACTTAATTTTTTATTTCTTGCTTCCTTCAAGAGGAGTATAACAAAATCCAATTGATGGGTGTTGTTATTTCAATTAAGATTTGCATGTTTACTAGATAGTCTTCTCATTCAAAGCTTTTAGTAAGTTTCAGTTATCTCTAAGTAAAATATTTCTCTCCATTGGTGATTACTTTGAATGATAGGCCTCAAGCTATCCGTCAGTAAAAGATGTTACCTGTGTTGACATTTTGTTCCTCATATACTCCTAAAGGTGGCAGTTAAATTCATCAATTTACAGATGTTTTGCATTTGAGCATTACCATAATCCTTACTAATTACTTTCAGAAAGGTGAAAAAAGTACATGGTATAAAACCTTAGTTAGCTTGACCTGACAAATCCAGTTTTAATTTAGCAATATCATATTTCCTAAGTCTTTCATTATATAACAGATAAAGATCGGTTCAGTATTTTTTCCCCATCACTAGTCTGTTTATCAGCAATATCCAACAGCCTCATTCTTACCCCCTAACATTGTGAATAAATCATTAATTTTCTGTTGTCTGGTATTTCATTGTGCAAAAATGACAGGGTACTTTTTACCAAATTTGGAACAGCTGGAACTGAGGTAAAACAAGAGGCCCACATGAATACTAATTTTGGAGCAGCATGCCATATGAATTTTGATGCTTTGAAAAGAGAAAACAAAACAGTTTCAAATTTGAAAGTTAAATCAAAAGTCACAAGTGCAGATGGTTTAAATTGTAAAAATAATAATAATAATAATAATAATAATAATAAAAGAAAGAAAGAAAAGAAAAGAAAAATGGGATTGGTCATTGTTCTGCTGCTCACCTGGGCAACTCTGTTGCAGGTTCCTGAGTGAGTACCACTAGAGACTGGGTTATTTAATAATGTTCATAGATTTTCCAAGCCAGTCTTATACCACAGTTACCCAAACTTCTTCCTCTGGCCATTAAAAAAAAAAAAAGAAGAAGAAGAAGAAGGAAATGGGATATTTAAATTGTAGTATTTGGTTGAAGACATTTCTAAAACTACTCCTCAAGGATTTGGCTGTCAAAATAGAGATGGCAGAAGGTGATTCACCAGACTGGGGAGGACCATGTTAAGTGACTGCCTACTTGGAGTTGATGGTAAGAAGATATCTGTGGATTAATATTTCAACTATTTCCAAATCAGCTGCTGTTTATTTCATTGACAAGCACTGGGGTGTCCAAACAAGCCTTACTTTCCTGCTCTCCACCCAGAGAATTACACCTCAATTTGCGAGACTTGCCTCAATCTTCTCTTTAAATTATCTAATAAATTGACACATGCAGATAAGAGCCAAGTTAGATTCTGCAACTGACATAAATGGAATATACCATGTTGCTGCTCCTGTCTGGAAAGTGAGAAGAATATTGTACCCAGAAAAAGGCTGAATTTTTTACCATGGTATTTTTATATCAGTCATATGACAAGATGACTTAGAGGGAATGTGTCTTAAATCTCATTGGAAGTATAATACTGATAAAAATGTAAATGCTGACACTTTACAACTGAGTGGTAAATGACTGGATAATCTGATTTCCCTCTGGTCTCCTCTGCTTTGTAAGCTCTCAAAAAGTGAGTGATGCTGACAAATTCAGGAAGCTTAAGCTTTAAATATAAGTTTATGTTTTATTTATTTGAAAACATACAGTGTTATGGAAATAGTCATTTCTATAGATACTACCTTCTTTTCCATGACAGAAAATATGATTAGGAAAATTAATTTTGTTCCAGTGAAGTAAAAGGTAGAGTTTTAAAATTGGAAGTAACTCTTGAGAGTATCCTGTATGTACCCATCATTTTGGAACATAAAACCAAGATTGAAAGAAATTTAGTAAATTGCACAATATATTAATTAAATAGGAGAACAATATTTTTGGGACTGGGTCTCAAAACTTTGTGGTTGCCAGGTGTTTTTCATTAGACTTAGTTTCTTCTATTTTTGAAATATTCCTAAATTATTTCCTGTAAGAACACTTCATTTCCCTAAGTTTTATGTAACATTTCTCTTCCTGGACTAGTAGATATGTGAGGGCTACTTTTATTGATCTAAGGGAATGAATGGAAATTGGGATCCACAGAAAAACTACTTCCAGCCACACACATCTGCTCCACAAATACCCTATAGCAAAAACTGAGTGGTCATACTGCCTTTCTTTCCTTCCTCCTCTCCCCTTCCCTCTCTCTTTTCAAGGCTTTTTAATTTCCTCTTTCCTTTTCTTCTCTCTTACCTCTTTCCCAGCTATTAAATACCAACCAGCATTGTGTTAAGTCCTAAAATATGAAGAAATCAAGACATAGTCTCTATTCCTATTGAATTGTCTCCCAGAAGTTCTACTGGCAAAATAACTGTGGATCAGATAGTATTAATATTGTTGTATTTATTTATTTATTTATTATTTATTTATTTATTATTTTTATTCCTTATTAACATTTTTGTTTCAGCTTTACTGAGGTATAACTGACATAAAATTATAAGATATTTGAAGTATACGTCATGACAATTTGATATGAGTATACATTGTGAGAGGATTTGCCCCTCTAATTGGCATATTTGTCACCTCACTTTTATTTATTTATTTGTTTGTTTGTCTGTCTGTTTATGTGAAAATGCGCAAGTTCTATTCTTAAATTTCAAGTATACAGGGGCACTTGGGTGACTCAGTCAGTTAAATATCCAACTCTTGGTTTTGGTTCAAGTCATGATCTCATGAATCCTGAGATCGAGCCCCACATGGAGCTCTGTGCTTGGTGGGGAGTCTGCTTGAAGATTCTTTCCCTCTGCCTCTTCCCCATTCATTCTCTCTGTCTCTGTCTCAAATAAATGAATAATTCTTTTTTAAAAAAAGATTTTACTTATTTATTTGACAGAGAGAGAGATCACAAGTAGGCAGAGAGGCAGGCAGAGAGAGAGGAGGAGGAAGCAGGCTCCCTGCTGAGCAGAGAGCCCATTGCTGGCCTCGATCCCAGGACCCTGAGATCATGACCTGAGCCGCAGGCAGAGGCTTTAACCCATTGAGCCAACCAGATGTCCTCAAATAAATGAATAATTCTTTAAAAATAAATGAAATTTCAATTTTACAATACAGTGTTATCAATTATACCTACCATGTTTTCCATTACATCCTCAGATTTTGTTCATCCTTCATCTGAAATTTTGTGCTGTTGTACCAGCCTCTTCCTTTTCCTCACCCATCACCTCCTCATCCCTGGTCATGACTACTTTCTACTTTTTGTTTCTATGAATACCAGCAATGTTTATCTTTCCCTATCTAGCTTATTTCATTTAGTAGAATGCCCTCAAGTCCCATTCATGTTATCTCAAATGGCAGGATTTCCTTCTCTCTCATGGTTCAGTAGTATTGCATTGTGTATACATACCACATCTTCTTCATCCTATTCATCCATTGATGGCTTAGGTTGTTTCCATTTTAAAGCTCAGGCACTGTAATTACTGCCCTGTTACTTTCTAACTTTCTTGAATAAGTGATATCTCTTTTCTACGTGTTATTACATGTAAATGTTATTACATGTAAATCAGTGTTATTACATGTAAATGAATGTGAAGACTGTGACCTGGTTTGGTCCCATTGTTACTGACTGATACATCTTAGAACATATGAAATTTGGTGATTTTTACTTCTATATTTAGTTGCTATTCCTGAACAGTTTAAATCATTTTTGTGGATTTGGTCATATTAATTAGAAAATAGTCAAGAAGTCATAGACTCTAGGGAGCCATTAATAATGCAGAAACAAGGAAGAAAGCTTTTTTTTTTTCTTTCTCCACTTTTTGCATTTTACTCTGCAGAGACACAGCAAATGGAAGCACAATATTCTACATAATTGCTGGCTAAGGAAAGGAATTTTTAGTTATACATCAGAATAAACATTTTGAAATTTTTGACAGTGCTGTCTTTATGGGTAAACATATGGCCTGTGGCCCACTTCCCAGGTAGTCACTACAAATCCTTAGGTACACACTTATGCACCTGTCTCTCTTCTCCAACCCTGCTCAGTGGGATAGAATAAGGAATCCTTTCTCATTCTTAGAAATGCTGGAGCCAAAATAGGAAAACTTTACATTTATATCCACCATGCCAGAAGACTTGAGTTCAGACAAGTCCAGAAGAACACAACACATCTTATTGGAAGACAACTTATTTTACAGGAAAACTGGATTCTGAGATCTAACTTCACAACCCAGCTCTACCATTTTCTCTCAGTATGACCTTAGATAAACTTCATTTAACCTCTTTGACTTCAAGTCGTCATCTGAAAACTGGAAATCAAATATTTCTTACAGGATAAGTTTGGGATTTCTTAAAATATTTTATTTATTTGAGAGACACAGAGAGAGAGCATGAGTTGGGGACAGAGGAAGAGAGAGAGGAGACTCCCCACTGAGCAGGGAGCCAGATGTGGGGCTTGATCTCTGAACCCTGAGATTATGACCTGGGCTGATGGCAGATGCTTAATCGACTGAGTCATCTAGGCATCCAGGATAAGTTTGGGATTAAATGGAAAAGTTTATGTAAAATTCTTAACACAGCACTTACTAGGTATTCAACAACGTAGTTCCCTCAACACTCTCCCTCTCCTTTTTGGAATAAACTTTTGCCTTGATGATATACCCTTGATAAGCTCTAAGAAGTCCTTTCTTAAATCCCTTGGAAAAGCATAGTTATGGTTGTAATTAATCACAAAATAGAGTGGCCAAGAAGATCATAATGCTGAAGGAAACAAACACACAATCAGACAAAAAGGAGTCAAGGCACAGGAATGATAGTACCTCTTTTCCTAGTGCTTTGTCACTCTGATGGAAAAGTAGTGTCTTATACGTAACGTGGAGATGTCTGCATATTTTATTTTGTCTCCATATTTTATTTTGCAGATTTTTATTAACAAAACAAAGATGTTCTATAAATAAACTCATTGTCAACTTAGAGAAATAAAGAAACTGCTTTGTCATGTGCCATATTAATGGTACACCACCACATTCCTCCTCTCTCTCTCTTTCTCTCTCTCTACACACACACACACACACACACACACACATCCCCTTATGACTTTAACACAAAACACAAAACAAATGAAGTTGGATAGAAGGAAGACTGTATCCTTATTTTAAT
Organism: Spilogale gracilis; assembly: GCA_004023965.1. Lineage (NCBI taxonomy): Eukaryota > Metazoa > Chordata > Mammalia > Carnivora > Mephitidae > Spilogale > Spilogale gracilis. The sequence continues at coordinate 9,891 of PITA01021157.1, read as the reverse complement.
AATGTCTAAACACTGTTGTCAAGTGCATATTGCATACTCCTTTCTAGTTTGTTCATGGCCTTGTCTCAAATCTCTAAAGATTAAATAAGATAGCAGTGTAAATTTGGTATTGTGATAATTATGAACAGGTTTTATCAAAGCAGACATATTTTATAATAAACAAGATACACATTTATAATCCTAGGAAATTAAAAGCAGTTTCTATTGTTCTGTGAACTTGGGGATTTAATTACTAGTTTTAATCTCAAAAGCCTACTTTAAATGAATTAAATTGCAATTTGGTTCTGCAGCTCAGTCTTGCTAACCTCTTTAATCATTTATAATAATTATATGACTCATCATTCATACTTGGGACTGGTCAAATTTTTCTTACACTTGATTGTTTACCCCAAACTTAGTTTTGTTGTTATAATTGCTGGTTATCCAGAGCATACAAATCCATCCCTTATAGTTTTGTGTTTATTGCTGGCACTGAAGTTCTCTCCTGTTGGCAACTGTTTTCATGTGGAAAAGCTGAAAATTTCCTAGGCTATGGTTATATATTTACATCCAATTGGATCAACTACTTTACCACTTTAGATTAAGGCAGTATATTGTTTTGGACTCTTCTGATGGCCATGGTCTTCCTCTATTATAGGTTCATTAGTTGTCATGAAGTACTATGGGTGCCATCAATACCAGCACTTGTGTAGTGTAGTGAGGGGAAGAAAATGAAACCTGAAGTCTGATAGTTTATGTCTAATTGATAGATCAACAAGGAGTGCCACCTGTTAATACTTCTGGAGACTACTTTGGATACTTCTCTAAGCTCAGTTTCATCTTCCATTAAATGGGAGAAAGTGGTGCCCAGTCACACTGTTTATATGATGATTTGATGGTATAATAGACTCCATAATTGAAATTATTTGAGGTCCTATCACAAAAATAAGCGACACAGTTTATCTGCACTATAAGAGGCACTAGGCTATTGGAAGACATAATTGACAAATGAATGTTAAAGCTGAAACTAGATTCAATTGTTCTAAGCTCATGTGTCCTCTACTCAGGAAGACCTTCCCTGAGCTCCCGAACCACAGTAGCCCCTTAGACATTCTCTTTATCAGTCTTCATTTTTGCATTATCACTTATAACCATCAGGAATTATGTCACGTATGTCACAATTATTATAATTGTTTCCCCATCAGGATATAAACTCCTTGAGGCAATTTTGTGGCTCAGTTGGTTAAGCATCCCACTCTTGGTTTTGGGTCATGTCATGATCTCAGGGTCCTGGGATCTAGCCTCATGTAGGGCTCTGCACTCAGCTGGGAGTCTGTTTGAGGATTCGCTCCCTCTCCTTCTGCCCCTCCCCCAGCTCAGGCTCTCCTTCTCTCTCTCTCTCTGTCTCTCTCTCTCATAAATAAATAAATCTTAAAAAAAAAAAAACACACACACACACACAAGAATACAAACTCCGTGAGGACAAAGAGTATATAATTTTTCCACTACTATTCTCAGTGCCTTCTGCTGGTGGATATATTGTAGGGGTTCAGTATGTATTTGCTGAATGAATGAATTCATAGCTAAATCTCTAACTGATACAAAGCACTATGTTTGGTGTTACTGGAGTTTAAATATGAATATTTAAACTAAATATGTAAATATTCAAACTAGAGCTAAATGTAGCTTCTAATCCAGTTGGCAGGATAGAATAAGTGAGACAAATGAAACATAAAAAAATAATGTATGTATAACTTACCACTATACTTAAGGCTCAAAGATTGACAGAGCTTAAGACACAGGAAAGAACACAGGGATAGGAAGGTGTATTCAGTCACCACAGAACCATCTACTATAATGTATTGTGGTGGTGGTAAGAGATATCAGGCTGCTGTTGCAGGAATGTGGGCTTGTATTTCCCCAACATCACTCTGAAGACTATCAAGGGCATAGTAGATATAGTTTCTATGACAGTGCTTCAAAGTGTTTTCAAATACTATAATCATTTATACCTAAGTTGATAATTGCTTTACAAAAATACAAACTGTTGTGGTAAAAAAAAAAAAAAAAAGTGCTCTCATTTCTATTGTAATCTCAAAATTAACATGTCTATTCCAAGCTATCAGTTTGGCTGTGTTATAACCCACATATTTTTACATGATTTCAGTGGCTGAAATTTTATTTGCATTTATGATAGCATAGGCATCCAACTCTTTTTTTCTTTTAAGATTTTATTTATTTGACAGAGAGAAATACAGCCAGAGAGGGAACACAAGCCGGGGGCATGAGAGAGGGAGAAGCAGGCTTCCTGCCGAGCAGGGAGCCCAATGTGAGGCTGGATGCCTGGTCTCTGGGATCATGACCTGAGCCAAAGGCAGTCGCTTAACCAACTGAGCCACCCAGGCACCCCTATAGGCATCCAACTCTTAATAACTTAATGTTGCAGGTGAATGAGTAAACTACAACAGTGGTGCCAATGTATAAATAATGCATATTAACCAAATGAAATTTCTGATAAGTTTCTGTAGAAAAATAAGAGAAATACAAGGTGGGGATAAGCTTACAAATTCAGCAGAATTCATAATATAGCAGCTAATTCATATTTTAATCTCTAGATGAGAATATATTTGTTTTCAGCAGTGTATTATCATTTTGTGTACATATATATTTATGTATTATATAGCTCCCCAGAGAGATATTTTATATCTAGATATCAATATATTCAAGTTATGATTAAGTTATAATATGAATACATAATTTAGGTCAACACTAGATATCTATAATTTTGTTTTTATATTAAAAAGTTGTATACAGATGTACCTGGGTGGCTCAGTTGTTAAGCGTCTGCCTTAGACTCAGGTCATGATCCCAGGGTTCTAGGATCGAGCCCTACATTGGGCTCCTTCCTTGGCAGGAAGCCTGATTCTCCCTGTCCCCTGACTCGTGTTCCCTCTCTCGCTCTCTCTCTGTCAAATAAATAAGTAAAATCTTAAAAAAATAAAAAGTTGTATACATTCACAACATCTGAGAAATAATTGTAGGCTACTCTAATTTTTTCCTTCCTTGCTTTCTTCCACAATGATATTTGAGTATCTACATATTGATAGTGAAAACTCTGTTAGTGACGGTTAGAAAAGGGATGGTGAAAAAAGCCACTCAGACATTGGAGAGGTCTTTGTTGCTTGGCCTGGAGTGGTTTCCAGTTCTAGAGACTGTAGGATGATCAGTCCATCTGCCAAAATATTGAAATGCCACATTGGAGAAATTAAACTAGTTCTGCTTGGTGCATGCTGAGTGTGAGGCCCTAATAGATTTCAAGATGGAATTCTATAGGTCTAGAACTGAAAAAATAGGAATTAGGTAAAATAATATAGTAAAAGAAAGAGAAACAGAGAAAATACAAAGGACATATTATTTACTGTATAGACTGGCCCTATGTCAGCCTTTAGTTTTCTTGGAGTGTTTTGTTTTGTTGTGTTTTGTTTTGTTTTGTTTTGTTTTGTTTGTAGAGTGTAAAAATATTTATCTTATCAGGGTACTGTGAAGATCAAGTGTGATGATCTATATCAAAATGTTCTGAAAAACCATGATAACTATAGAGTTTGTTAAAATTTTCTCTAGGTAAACTTTTTAAAAGTGATATATTGTCATGCAAACATTTTTTAGTGTTTCATTATTTTTATTTATATTTCTATTTTTACCACCTAATTATTTTCAACATTTACTATTCATGAGTGTTAAGAATATTCTGTATCATCTGCTTTTTATTATAAGATTGCACAATGTGAATTACACAGCATGATGAAGCCATTAACTTCATTAACTTGAAAAGTGGCTCAGGTTTGGAATGTAGATGACTTGCATGTGGTGGGAGGAAGAACAGTAAAGGTAAATTGCTTCTCTTGCCATCTTTAAACATCTAACTCAGACTTTCTAGGAAGCTTAAAGAACTAAATAATTTAATTAGTTTCAATTCTTACAGCCAAGATGAATAATTCCATCAATATGGTAGGATTATGTAAGAATTTGACATGTACTGAATATAAGTATACAAGTATAGTGAATATAGCCTTACTGTAAAAGTAGCTAAATTTTGGGACAATGGTAAAAATTGGTGCACAATTATAAGAACATGTATCTTATTTTTAGATCACATAAATTTCTTTCTAAGTTTTATAGCTTTCTACTCCCACCCCAAGCCATGTGTAGATTTGTCACTAAAATTCTCAACAAGCATCAGTATGAAAGATAAATTGAGTAATGAACTAAAATAGAGGAATACAACACTATTGTAGACTCAGAGTACTGTTTTCAAGACGTGTGATATATGAATAAAATTGTTTGTTTTTTAGAAAGCAAACATATAAATAAGAAACAAGCCTATTTGGCATTTAGCTATAAATTCTAACATTATGAAGCTTTATGTTCTTATGCTAAAGTGAAAGGATGCTTAAGTATTGCACATTGCAAGTGAGAGAAATGTACAAAAAAAAATCTCACACAAACACCTGCCAACTTCCCTTTTCCACATCATGTTTTAGAAGTAATATTTGTACTGAAAATACATCCTGTAAGTCCTCCAATAGCAGTTCCACTGCCTCCCCCAACCCTCTACACAATTTACCAACTAACTTGGCAATTATTTGAGTACAAAATTTTGCAATTCCATTTCTGTTATATTTTCATGCTTAAAAGAAAACCAAAAGCTACTTCTCTGTCCTGTGATCTTTATATGAAATATGAATATATTGACTCATCTGTGGCCCTGGGATGCTAAGACTGTGGGACAATGTCCTCAGTCACCTCCCACAGTATTTTCAAGAGATTGAGATGTGAAGAGGCAGAGAGTGATGCTGATGTCGTTAGTTCTTTTGACTCCAGGAAGTAGTGCAACATATTCCAAAGAATTTCGATGAACAGCAATGGCAAAGTGGAAGATAACACAACACTATAGATATTAGGAATATTTGAAAAGAAAACAAATATCTGAGGAGGAAAAAAACATTTATTTCAGGAAGATTTCATTTGTGTTTTTTCTTTAACTTTTATAGCAAGCTCAAGGTTATAGAAGAGTTTGTAAAGCAAAAAAGAGAAAAACTTAAATGCAGCATATGGATGAAATTAACCCTAGAGAGGGGAAAAGAGAAGGTAATCTTGAGTAACCGATTGCTCTGTTAAAAATCATTCCAGGGGCTTTTTCTGATGTTCTCTCTTCCTGTGCCTCCTCTTAATCTGCTACCATCTTTTCTTCCTCTGACCACCACTCTCTGGTTGTTTTCATCGCCCTCCTGCCTTATTTTTTTGATAGTAATAATTGTCTTCATTTCTTACAGTTTTGTTATCCTTAAAAAATTTCTCAATCTTTTATAGCGTCATATTACTCATTCATAAAGTAGATCATAAACTATAGCATGGATTTGTTGTTATCAGTATGCAAAGCACATAGTACAGTGCCTGACATATTAATGGTACATGTTTTATTATGTGTTGGGAAATTGGCAGCATATTTATTATTATTATTAACATTGATATTATTATTGGACAGTGTACCAAGCCAATATCCAAATTAAATTTAATAGCAATACTCCTTACCTGTAAGTTCTCTGAGGAAGAAGAGGAGATGTATAATTTATCCTTAAGTTTCTATCTTTGGCTGTATCTGCTTCACTATTAGTAGTTGACTATTATCTATATTTCTCTCAATCTCTATATTACTGAATTGGTGTCAGTATGAATTCATTCAGCTAGCATTTATTAAGTCACTTTTTCAGATATGGTATTAGTCATTGAAGATGCAGTGTGCCTGGATGGCTCAGTCATTAAGCATATGCCTTCAGCTCAGGTCATAACCCCAGGGTCCTGAGATCAAGCCCCACATCAGGCTCCCTGCTCAGTGGGATGCTGCTTCTCCTTCTCCCACTCCCCGTGCTTGTGTTCCCTCTCTCACTGTATCTCCCTCAGTCAAATAAATAAAATCTTTAAACAAATCATTGATACAAATGAGAAGTGGTTTGTAGCTATAGGTATTTAAAATATAGAAAGAAGACATAGATCTATAAATAAGTAGATGCTATAAATTATGAAAGTTTGTAAGATGAAAATCCATAGAAATTACAGTGTGGACAAAAACAACAAACAATTATCAATTTTACATGAAAGTAAAAATGAATGGCAATTAGGAAAATCTACTGGAAGAATCTGTGTAACTAAAACTTGGGCAATCAAAATATGATGCACATTTTTTCCTGATTATCCTAAATATAAGAAAATATGAAATGATGAAAGTATGACCCAAATTAGAGGAGGGGTTTGAATTAAGTTTCTTCTTGGAATAATTTCTAATTGAATTTCATAAATAGATGTCAAATGAAGGCTTGCCCCCAAAATTTAACCAATATTTATTTTATTTATTTTATTTTATTTTATTTTATTTTATTTTATTTTATTTATTTTATTTTATTTTATTTTATTATTTGATTTGATTTTACTTTATTTTATTTGTTTGGGCTAGATATTTGGGCTAAATACAGAAAAGTAGTCCTTTGTTATTCAGTGGTCTCAAGTATAATATGGAAGATCTATATACAATAATTTAGTTTTATATTTAACAATACAGATGATACAAAATGGGAAATGGTTTATTTCCCTCTGGGGCACGGAAAGGGTAAAAGTAACACTTAAGGTAGACTTTACATGTATACAGAAGCAGAGGAAGTGTACTCTCTTGGGAAAGGGTGCACAGAAGACTAGTGCAATGTAAGCGTGGAAATGTGCAGGCAGAGAGTTTTGTTAGCTTGTGAAGGCCTTGCATAATTGTCAAGTAACTTGATTTACTTGGTAGGGAAGGAGGCTTAAATTGAAAGATTGTTTTTGTTATATTTTGTTTTTAAAGTCTCATATTGATTTGCATTTTCTAAAATGGAGAGAGAAGAGCATGGAGGAAAGAAAACTAGTTAGAAATCCACTCCAGTATTTCAATTGAATAACAATGAAGGCTTAAGGTAATATTGTGGGATGGAAGGGAAAAAAATAACTGGATATGGAAGCTGAGAAAGAAGAAATAATGAAGATTGCCTTTCATATTTCTAATATGTGATCAGGCAGGGACTAGTGCAAGAAGAAACAATTTACAGCAGAAAAATTGCTGTAGTTGAATGACTATGACCCTGTGGTAGGTGATTTACATATAGCTAGCAGGGATTCATACCCAAACCACTCAGCAAATTTAAACAGCATTGATTAAAAACAGACAAACAAGGGCACCTGGGTGGCTCAGTCGGTTAAGCCTCTGCCTTTGGCTCAGGTCATGATCTCGGGGCCCTGGGATCCAAGCCCGCATCGAGCTCTCTGCTCAGCGAGGATCCTGCTTCCTCCTGTCTCTGCCTGCTTCTCTGCCTACTTGTGATCTCTTTGTCAAATAAATAAAATTAAAAAAAAAAAAAACAGACAAACAAGAACAACAACAAAGTATGACAGGTTTTGCAAGAACTAACTGGAGATGGTTGAAATGAGGAGCAAGATCGATATTCAGCATGAACTCAAGGTATACCCAAGTCTGCATTATGGGTGTTAGTGAGAAAGAAGTCAAATCCATTTAGCAAGAATTATTTAGTAAGGATTATTCTAATTGGCATCATCTTGCCCCTTTGTGCAATGTTTTGTATACTCTGTGTTTTCACACTTAAAAATTATTAGAAAAGAAATTTAAACTCTAGAGAATAGTGACAGAAATAAACACTGAATACCTTTGTTCACTGAGGAAATGGCTAAAGGAATTTGTGTTCAGGTTTGAGAAGTAGCAGCTGGAGAGTGATCTATTTATTGCTTTCAAACACTTTGATGGTTGCTGGGTGAAATAAGTTTAATGGTGGTTCTCTGTGTCTGAGAAGCACAAATACAAAAGAATAAATGGGCTTTCTATTGTCTAGAATAGTTTAACAAACTCTTGCCTTAATGTTGGATGAGATACCTTTGAGATTCCTTCCAGCAATAATTTGAAACTCAGACTATAGAATTGCTAGAATAAAATTATTTCATTTCTGAGCAGCAATTTGTGCACTTTATATAAATGGAAGATTTTTGGATAGGCTATACTTTTCTTGTGCCAATAACTAAGAAGCTTCAGTATATATTTGTAAACACACCAAATGTAATTCAGGAAGGTTGCATAAAATGAAAAACATTTTTCACTACAAGACATTTTTTATATATGGTATTTGCTTCTATACGACTTTAAGCAAATTCACTTTTGGATGAGAAAGGAAAGCACTTAAGGTAATTGTTACTGCATCCATATAGCACCTCACGTCAGACACCTGGGTATTTCATGCTGTTGCTATTGCCATCTTGTTTTGTTTAAACTGATTTCAATTTAGGTTATAAAGTATGATCTTTATTAGTAGTTTTTGCTTCTAAGATCAGTTAACACAGTTAACACTGGCCTTTATCTGGCCAGTTGTCCTGAGTGAAAATTCTTCCTATATTTTCTTTAGTTATCAACTCAACAAATACTTATGGAGTAGTTATTCTCCGCGAAGAACTCATATTACAAATGAATGCATCTTTAAACCGAGGCATCAGTTATGTGGGTGTAGGAAGAGGGGGAAGTCACCTGTTTCTTGATATCCATGCAATTTTTGTCTTAACCTACTCAATACTATGATGGAGGTAAATCCCAAACTTCTAACAAACTCTGCCAGGCCCAAGTGGAGGATAGGAGTGGTGGCATGGGTTTGTCCTTGAAATGTCCCTTTAGTTTTAAATCACAGAATATCTGATATGAAGTCAGCCTTCTTTAAAACCTTTCACTACTGAAAATCACTAATACCAAGCACTCATGAGTTTAGCAGATTTTGTTGGAAATTTTGTGGATCACGGCACCTTTGCCCTTGGCTTTCTTCCCACTGGCCTCTGCTAGAATCCCATTCCAGGATTGTACTCAAGTATACTTAACACTTCTAATTCTGTTCCACGAATCGGGTCCTTGCTCCTCAATTTCATTTTCCAAATTTAGACATCTTACCTCTTTTAGGCACTTGACAGAAAAGATTTACTATTCTTAGATGGCAGCTTTGCTTATAAACTGCAGAAATAAAGAAAACCTGTCAAACCTTTTTCTATCAAAATTCAGATTCCTTCTTTTATGTCTTCTGTCCATTTCCTGACTGGATTATTATTTTTAATTAACATATAAAGTATTATTTGTTTCAGGGGTACAATTCTATGATTCATCAGTCTTACACAATCACAGCATTCCCCATAATATGTACCCTCCCCAATGTCCATCATCCAGCCACCCCATCCCCCCTAACCCCCCCCCAGCAACCCTCAGTTTGTTTCCTGAGATTAACAGTCTCTTTCAGTTTGTCTCCATCTCTGGTTTCATCTGTTTTATTTTTTCTTCCATTCCCCTATAAGCCTCTGTCTTGTTTCTCAAATTCCTCATGTCAGTGAGAACATATGATAATACTCTTTCTCTGATTGACTTATTTCACTTAGCATAATACCCTCTAGTTCTATCCACATCATTGCAAATGGCAAGATGGCAAGATTTCCTTTATTGATGGCTGAGTTTTATATATATATATATATACACATATGAATACCACATCTTCCTTATCCATTCATCTGTTGATGGACGTCTCCGTTCTTTCCATAGTTCAGCTATTGTGGACATTGCTGCTATAAACATTTGGGTGTAGGTGCCCCTTCAGATCACTACACTTGTATCTTTACGATAAATACCCAGGAGTGCAGTTTCTGGGTCATAGGGTAGCTCTATTCTTGACTTTTTGAGGAACCTTCATACTGTTCTCCAGAGTGGCTGCATCAGCTTGCATTCCCAACAGTGTAGGAGGGTTCCCCTTTCTCTGCATCCTCACCAAAACCTGCCATTCCTGACTTGTTAATTTT